>JACSYO010002004.1:10000-20000 GCA_016806645.1 Ophiodon elongatus | reverse complement strand
TTACATTTGTATAAACTTGTAAAAGAGGCCACTTGTTCTCGATGTGTAGATTAAAGGTTGAACGTGTGAACGCTCCGGTGTCGAGGATTTTTTATCAATTGGCAGAAATGTAAATAATTAGACAATTGTCATTTTTTTGGGCCGATTCACATTCTTAAAAAATTCGATTTGCCGATTCTGCTTTTTGCAGACTGTAATTGAACGCAATTCAAATAATTAATCAATGTATTTTTATTTAAATTAACCTTTTATTAAAAACATATCTTGTCATTAGTAGTTTAAATGATGTATTATAAGCTGCTTAGTTACACGGGTCATAATTCAGCTCTAATATAAAATATATATATTTTATATTCATGTGAAAAGAAACTGTATTTTTTCAAGTTTCTCACCAAAAACGACATTTTTAAAAGTTTACATTTGAACACATCATGACAGCGTCATAATGTGCCTTCGCCCCAACACTTATTTTTACTGAGTAGAGCCTGAATGCACCACGCACGTCCATTAACGTCACTGAGATGCACTCTGAGCAGCATGCACTGAATGAATTACAATATGATGAGTAATTATCATATAATAACCATCGATTTAGATTGGATGTAACTTTATTGTCATGTACAGATATTGAGGCAACGAAATGCAGTTTAGCATCGAACCAGATGTGCAAAAAAAGTGCCGAGTAACGTAACATGTGTATAGAGGTGTTGTGTGTGTATATAAATAAACTGCAATATATCATAATACTGCAACATTTAAAATCCCTAACATCTCCGTTGACCCCTGAAGGACATCTCCTCCGAGGAGCGCTTCCACGTGGAGCTTCACTTCAGCCCCGGGGTCAAAGGCGTCGAGGAGGAGGAGAACGCGCCGACCGGCTTCGGCTTCAGGCCGGCTTCTGCAGAGGTAGCCCGGCAGGTAGAATCCCATCCGAGAGGGTTTCCTCCCCGTGTTTGTGTCCCGCCGATGGCAGCATACGTATTCTCTCTCTGCTCGGACAGAACGGACAGAAGCAGACGGACCCCGGCAGCATGGAGGACCTCTCGCGAGACGAGACCGACCGCGCCGTGCCGCTGTCCGAGCCCATCACCATCCAGAGGAGGTCCCCACTCATACGCAATCACAAGACCGGATCCATGGAGGTGACCATTCTAAATCATGATTCGCACGCTGCGCAGCTTCTTCTTCATTCTGTTTAAACCTGGCGGCCGATTAGAGCCCATTCAGAAGTGTCCTATAACGCGCATTCTCTCTCCTGACCACCAGGGGGCGACTCCTCTGGTTGTATAGAAGTCAAAGCTTCATGTGTTAAAGCTGCATTCTCTCTCCTGACCACCAGGGGGCGACTCCTCTGGTTGTATAGAAGTCAAAGCTTCATGTGTTAAAGCTGCATTCTCTCTCCTGACCACCAGGGGGCGACTCCTCTGGTTGTATAGAAGAAGGTTGTATATAATGATGTTCATTTAGTAAATTATGGTCCATGTAGAGTCAAATGGACCATAAAGCAGGGGATGCTTTAGGGCGGGGCTACAGGGTGATTGACAGGTCTCTACGTCCTCCTCCTCAGTCCATATATGGTCACTTCCTGTTCACTGGTTGCATAAATAGCTTTATGTAGTATTATATTTCAGTGGGGACGATGTGTAGTGATGCACAGGTCCAAAACTAAGATAGATGTAATTCTTTAAAAAATTCACAACGTTTTCATCCAACGAAATATTCTACTTCCTTTTTTAAAAACAACATAACTGCTGTCAAAAAACTGCTCGGCACTCACCTGTGATAAGAGGCCGTGTATAAGCAATTTAAATGGTGAGTTTTGTCAGTGAAAACGCATCAAATCAAGTCTGTTTAGCTGTTTGTTTATTTACTTCTATAGTTTATAGACCCGGTGCTTCTTCTTCTGTGGTGTTGGGCTCTCCGCTTGTCCGAGGGCATATTTCATTCTGCAAGACAGCAAAGTAGAGACTTGTGCATGATATCAAATACAGTGAAGCTGCCTTGTTACAGGTGTGTGTGTGTGTGTGTGTGTGTGTGTGTGTGTGTGTGTGTGTGTGTGTGTGTGTGTGTGTGTGTGTGTGTGTGTGTGTGTGTGTGTGTGTGTGTGTGTGTGTGTGTGTGTGTGTGTGTTTTTCTCACCAGGTTCTATCAGAGACATCATCCTCGAAAGTCGGCAGCTATCGCCTCTTCTCGTTGTGCTCACGTCAATCCCCCGAGATGAAACAAAGTGGATTAGGTACGTCGCATAATGCACCGTTTTCCTGGCAACTGTGTATATATATATATATATATATGTATGTGTGTGTGTATGTGTATATGTTTGTGTGTGTGTATGTGTATATATGTGTTTATGTATGTATATATATGTGTGTGTGTGTATATATGTGTGTGTGTGTATATATATGTATGTGTGTGTGTGTATGTGTATGTGTATGTGTATGTATATATATATATATATATATATATATATATATATATATATATATATATTGATTGGTCCAAGATTACTTCCTGTCAGCTATCAAGGAATAAATAAAAGAAGGACGGGTCATTACGTCATCGGCTGCCAGACTTTGGTGCCGGTTCTCTAACGGACCTAAGACCCACTAGAACGTTAGCATGAACCGTACGCTAGCTAACACCTGAATATCATGTGCTGCACTAATCGGCCTCCTGCTGTTTTCTGGTCAGAGACTGGGAACTACAGTTGGTAAAGTTATTTATTTATATATATATATACACACATACACATACACATACACAGTCGCTCCACTTCAGAGGGAAAACATAGATGACCTTTTTTCTGCTCTGACTTGAATTTTTATCCAACTTGAGGCATTCAGGGCACTAATGCAAGGCGCTCAGCATAAACCTCTTCACTCTCATTGAAAACATTTACAAAAAGCTGCTCAGGTCTGAGTGCCTTTATTATACATTTGCCTGTTTTTGAAGAAAACTGCTCTCCAGATAAAAGATACTGACTTACGCTAAAATGGTGGATACATTTAGTACCTGTTTTGGGATCTAAATAAATCCATCAGACAATATTCCAGTTGTGTGAAGTGGTACCACGGTCCAGTTTCCAGGACTGAGATCATCATCCTTCTGTAATAACTTGCATTTTGTTTGGAGAATCTCCATTTTATTTTTGTTTTGATTCCACCACCGTGCTCAGTCTTTTCTGGAAGATGAGCCCAGTGTGTGTTTTTATTTTTATTAAATGACCTCAGTTGCTTCCCATCAAAAAGTCATCCGTGAAATAGCTTTCCGCTCCTTTTCATGTCAACTAAACGCGACGTTAGTCATCAAATATGTGAAGCAGCGGTACGTTCAGATACTCAACTGAGCCGTAGAATTCTTAGTTAATTAATAGTTAAGAAGTCTTTATGCAGATTAACATTTCACTGTCTCCTCTTTCCACGACCATAGGCCTCAGATATTTTCAACATTATCCCGATATACTATATAATATATAATATATACTATATAATATATAATATATACTATATAATATATACTCTATAATATATACTCTATAATATATACTATATAATACATAATATATACTCTATAATATATACTCTATAATATATACTATATAATACATAATATATACTCTATAATATATACTCTATAATATATACTATATAATATATACTATATAAAACATAATATATAGTATATACTACATACTATATACTGTGCAGCCTGTTAAAAGAAAAATCCACCCCAAAGTTGCATTTCGGTGTCAATTTTGTTGTTTGGTGGTTCGTTTTTTTTTCTCATCTCCGTCTTTTCAGAGGGATGTGCGTTTGAATATTTCGAGCACCTTCCCAGTGGTGCAGTCTCCGTCGTCTGATGCTCCGAACTGAAGGAGAAGCTTTAGGAGTCCAACCGTCACGCAGAAGGAAGACAAAGTCCCCGAGCTTCTTCCGATTCTGTTGCTTTTTTCCTCTCTTTCCTCTTTCCATCCGACTCTTCGGCTCTTTGTTTGGACATGCTCATGTCAAACAGCACGCTGGCAACTGTAGCAAATCAATAAGTAAAGATGAAAGGGAAGAAAAAGGAAAAAGGATCCACTCAATAGTCACGAGAACTTGTTGTCGTCGTTATTATATTGTCTTAGAAATAATTGCGATAAACGATATTGTTGTCATTTTAATACTATTTCATTATATATATATAATAAATAAATAAATAATGATACTATAATTGCACAATAATGCAAGTACACCTTTTCAAAGATCAATGAACTTGAAAAATGTACTAAATAAATTAACATAAAATAAAACCACCAAAACAAATAATAAAATGGAGTCTCGTGTGACGTCTGCTCTGAACACAAGTCTCAGAGTTGTAGAGAAAACCCGGCTTTATGTTGGCCAAAATGTTAGTGTATAGAAGTCGTACAATTAATCAATTATTTAAAGAATGATCGATGTCATGTCCACATATTGTAGCAGAAGTTGTTAACGTAAAATAAATTTGAGGTCATCTTCATATATCGTACGATAACGTAAAAATTATTGCGATCATGTCCATTTATCATAGTAAAGTAGAAAACGTAAGAAATGATGGTGGTGATGTCCATTTATCGTACGATAAGTTGATAACGTAAAAAATAATCAAGCTCATATGTTGTTATAGAAGTTATTTACGCAACAGTTTTTTTATTGAGGTCTTACATCTTGAGATAAGTCGGAAAATATATCATATATTGTACAATAAGTTAATGTAAAATGATTGAAGTCGTATATATTAAGATAAATCCGTGGTGTTAAACTTGGGACACGTCGTGGTGGCTAACGGTCACCTTGATGCATTTAAAGTCTCACGAACGGATCTTAGAAGAACGGAAAGGATTTCAGGGTGGATTTTTCCTTTTCGCCTCGTTGCCGGACACGAGATTCTCCGTCTTCCTCTTTGTGAGGACCGACGTGGAGACGCTGGTAGGAGATGCATGGTTTCCTGTGTCTCTGCCTGTCTGTCTCTCTGTCTCTGTTTTTCTGTCTGTCTCTCTCTCTGGATAGTTGTTTGAGTAACAGCATGATATGTTAGTAATGACTAACCCCCCCCCTCGCAGGCTCTCAGTGCGCCGGGCTCTTCAGCACCACTGTCCTAGGTGGGTCCTCTAGCGCCCCTAACCTGCAGGACTACGCACGCGCACATCGCAAAAAATTCTCCACCGGCAGTCTGTCCTACAAAGACGGTACGTGTTTGAGACGCGCTCCTATCACCAACCTGCACAGGGCCACAGCAGAGCAGCCGCACACATTTCCTCTTAGAGCTCTCACATGTGACCTAGTGCAAGTCTGACGTCCTGAGCAATGCCCTCTGGAGACACCGGGCACGGAAGTAGAAATATTTATTTATTTATATGTGATATTATTATTATTATTATTATTAATAATCATATTTATATATTTATATTTATTTACATTAATATATATATATATATATATATATATATATTTAATTTTTATATATATATATTTCATTTTTATATATATATAGTGTTAGGCTGAACAAGTATTGATTATAGTAGCTAGAGTATGTTCAAAAGAAAGCAGCAGTAGAACTCATCTGGACTGGAAGAATGTGCTCTAAGGAATAAACACATGTATGGCTCATACATGTGTTTTATAGTTTTAGTAACGTCTGTATTTTTAGACTCCATATTCATTCTTGCCACCAAACCCACGGGATTTTTTTTTTTTCATCTTTTATTTTTATTTATTTTTTCACTTTGAGTCAAATTGGTGTGTTTTTGTTTTCCAGCTGAGTGAGAGTGAGAGTGAGAGTGAGAGTGTGAGTGAGTGAGAGTGTATGTGACAGGAAGCGTCCTCAGTGTCTCAGTCGAGCGTTGTGATTGGTGCGTTTGGTTTGTGGACTCGTTTTGTAGCCGAGCTACAGAGACGCTGGTTGTTTCTGCCGTGTAGATACAACTCATCAGCATTGTTCTAGTCTGAGAGTTTATTGAAAGCTTGATATTTCTATACTGATTCTTTTCTTTTCTTTTCTTTCAAAGCAGCAGCTCATTAGTACGTTAAACTTCTCCTCATTCTCAAACATCATCACCCTCCGATGTTTCTTTCTTTATTTCTTTATGTATTTGTTTGCATGGTCCATGGCTGCACTGACTTCCTGTTCCAGTCTTTCCGTGGTTGATGTACCACCATGTTTATTTCACAGCCGGTTGAAAGTCCAACTGGAGAAGTTTAGACTGATCACTGACTACGTTTACATGCACACTCGTGTTCCCAACACGTCAAATATTATTTATTATTACTTTTTGGCTGCACACCTCTGTGGCCGTTTACTCAACCTCTCACCAACATGACGCACCCTTCACCTTAAACCCCAAAACGACGTTGCGTTACCGTGGTTACGACAGTGCTCTTAAAGGGGCCGTGTCGCTCGTAATCGCAAGCCATCGCAGCGATATCCCTGTGAGTCCCAACCCGTTCACTTCCCGCTGCACCACTAGTCCTGAGTTATGTCCAATACGATTCATGTCAACATCATATTCCGTTTGGATATTCTTAATTAGGCTTTTTAGATTAAGACATATTGAATATGCCGATTATTATTATTATTATTATTATCCTGGTTTGAGGAGCGGCCTTTTGGATGTTTACGGCCTCTTTAATGTTCACGACGCAGCTCTGTGTGTCGAACACAAACCAGCGAGCCAACCGTTTGCTGGAGGAGAGACGAATCCCCAAAATAACATAAAAAGGAGAAACGCACCTTCTTCGAAGCATTATGAAGGACTTTGATACCAACAGGTTTTTGGATACGTGCAAACATCTCAACGCCGACGTGAGAAACGTGATCGTCTGATTTTAGTTCTGACTCGGGAGCAGAAGTCACTCAGCAATGTTTTTACATTCTCATCATCCACATGTCATTTATTTATTTTTCCTGAATAAGTCGGCCCTCCGCTGATGGAGTTAGACATCTAGAGGCTGTAACTGTGTGCAGATATTATTCTGGCAAAAAAAACAAAAAAAAAGCAACTGGCTGAGTGATGCATTGTGGGCCACCAGCACCGTGGCTCGGCCTCCGACTGTGTGGCTGTTTGTCGTCGTGTCGTCCAGCAGATGTCAGTGCGGTATCACACACAGACCCCCCCCCCTACTCCCCCCCCCCCGATCGTCTCACATTGTCTCTGTCTGGTCTTTGTCATCCATCTTGTTTCACCTCCCTCTTCCAGACTCAAAGGAAGCGTTCTAGTCCGGATGCCGTGCATGCTCCTCCCGCTCTGCCCAGCTCTTTTTTTTAAATTTGTCTCCACACTGAAGCATCTTTATCCTGGTTCACCGGTTGAAAAAAAAAAAAGAAATATATATATATAAAAAATAATATATATATATATATATATATATATATATATATTTTATATATATATATATATATATATATATATATATATATATATATTTATATTTATATATATATTATTTCTTTTTATTTTATTTTTTATTCTTTTAATATATTTATATATATATATATTTTTATTTTATTTTTTATTTTTTTAATATATTTATATTTATATTTTATTTATTTATATATTTATTTATTTATATATTTATTTATTTATTTATTTAGTATTGTCGTGCACGAGGTCGATCGGCGTTGCCCTGTGACTGCCGTTCGCCCCGTCGTGGTTCAGGCCTCCAGCAGGGTTCGGGTCGGGGGCCGAGCATCGGGCTTGTTCCTGTAGTTCTGGTGTGACCTCATCGCCTCCTGAGTTGAAACATTCCATCTCACTCTGAAAGATGTCCCATCCGTGTGTGTGTGTGTGTGTGTGTGTGTGTGTGTGTGTCGCAACATCTTCCAGAACATCACATGTCTCCTAACTTCAGTCAGCTTCACCGTAACCGTAGACGACCGCTCTGATTCCTAAAACCATCATTTGTTCAGGGTCAAGTTGACCTTTTCCACCTCTGCGTCCAACATTAGAGAAGAACAGGGAAATGATTTAAAAAAAAAAAAAAAAACATGATTTATACAAGTTACTGTGGCTCCTAGTAACACTAGTGATTTTTTATTTTTTTATTTTTTTTATTTCCTCAGAGTTGTTGTCTATGCCGGCAGTAAAACGATTTTCTGTGTCGTTTGCAAAGTATCCGACTAATGGTACGTCTGCTTCTTTCAAGTATTTTTCCACTTCACCTCCCTTTTGTCTTGCATGTCTTCAAACTTGTTTCTTGACCTTTTGGGTTATTTTTATTTATTTATTTTCCCCACATGATCCTCCAGCATTCCAGGTTTCCGTTATTTTTATTTTTATTTTTTTTTATTTCTTTTGTTCACCCATATGCTTTTGGACTTTTCTAACTCTACCTGACATTCTCTTTCTTACCAGGGTTCCCACTGGTCATTTCAATTAGTGAAATATTAAGAAAATAGGAGACGGGGAATGTCAGCAAATGTTTGCAAAGGCCTCACAGAAGTGTAGCAGAAAGTAAAGACGTCTTCATCCCTGTGGAAAACAAACGTCTTCTCTTCATCGGGCCTCTAAACACCGGGAGACATCTTTTCGTGCGATTATTTTTGCATGTCAGCATGTTTCTTTTCCAAGTTTTATTTGTCATGAGTGCTCACACAGAATCTGAATGTTAAGTGGCGAAAAAGATTATTCTTTTATATTTTTTTCTGAGCTTTCACACTGCAGTTGAAGGCAGATAGATGGATAGATGGATAGATGGATGGATAGATGGATGGATAGATAGGTAGGTAGACAGACAGACAGACAGACAGACAGGCGGACAGACAGACGGACGGACGGACGGCTACATAGATACATAGATACGTAGATACGTAGATACATAGATACATAGATACATAGATACATAGATACGTAGATACGTAGATACATAGATACATAGATTCATAGATTCATAGATACATAGATTCATAGATACGTAGATACGTAGATACATAGATACATAGATTCATAGATACATAGATACATAGATTCATAGATACATAGATACATAGATTCATAGATACATAGATACATAGATTCATAGAGACATAGATTCATAGATACATAGATAGATACTTTATTAATCCCGCAAGGGAATTTTCTTTCGCTAATGCAGCATTTTTACATACAGATAAGATTAGAACAATATATACCAAAAAGTACAAGATGTAGCCAACAAACAGACGAAGGTAGAGACGTATTTAAAGAGCTACACGTTTCCTTCGCAGTCTGAACCGAGACGGAAAACTTTATTTCTCCTTCCAGACCGGATCCGCTCGTTCTGTTCTTACCTTTCACAATAAAAGCCCGAGACGACCTCAAGGCAGGCAGCAGGATCCTGGTGGTTCAAATCTATTCAGCCTTTTATTGAGAGAGTCTGTTACAGATGAACATCCCCGCCGGTATAAATGAGTGTTTCACATTTTTGTGGTCGTTGATGAGTCCCGTCCCCCGGTGAGTGACGGCCTTTAGACTTCTAACCCTTTGGATGACGAACAGAAGCTTTTCTAACCACCTGATTCCTCCTAAAGCTCCGTCACCGGAGGTCAAAGCAAACTTCAGGCAACATTTCACATTCACTGTAAAACACTTTTATTGTTACAAGTTTTATTTAGTGTTCAAACTGAGTCCAGTTTAACTTTAATCTCAGTTTATGGTCTCGCGGTGCTTCTTCACCGAACCCACTTCCTGTTAAACAGAAACTAAATAATTTACTCCATATTGAGATTTGGGGACACACTTGCTAATCATCATCATCAACGTGAACGTGTTAAAGGTAGTGGAGAGGCAGGACCAGGTCTCGGGTGAGTCCCGGTTCTGGTCCGGCTGGAGTCCCGGTACTTTTAGAATAACTTTATAATTAGACCAACATGGTTTTGTTTTGTTTTCTGATATCGGCAAACTGTTTTGTCTCAGTTGGAAAATAATTTCCGAAGGTCGGCGTCTAATTTTTTTTATTAAAGAGCTTCTTCAATTTACTTTAAAGTTTGGGGTCGTGCACGAGGA
>JACSYO010002004.1:0-5000 GCA_016806645.1 Ophiodon elongatus | reverse complement strand
CACAAAGACAACAACCGCACAAAGACAACAAGCCGCACAAAGACAACAAACCGCACAAAGACAACAAGCCGCACAAAGACAACAAACCGCACAAAGACAACAAACTCTTTTTAGCCGATGGAGGCGAGATGTGGTTCCTTTTGGTTTTTGTTTGACGCTTCCTGATTGGTGACTTGGTTGTGAACTAACAGCGGATGAACTGCCGTGGATAACGCGTGTTGGACCTGAGACACACACACACACACACACACACACACACACACACACACACACACACACACAGGCGTTATGTTTTAGACCTGCTTGCTTTTGCAGACGCAGCGAGTCGTTCTGAGGAGCGTGGACTTGTTGACGTGTTGACTTGTTGACTTGTTGACGTGTTGACTTGTTGACTTGTTGACTTGTTGGTGTGTTGACTTGTTGGTGTCTTGGCGTCCAGCATGTTTCTTGTTGTTTTGGTTGTTTTTGCTACTTGCTGCGTGGACATGAGCCGTAGAGGCTGGCAGGCGTTTTTCTCAGCGGGGGGTTTAGGCCCCGTCTCAGAACCAGGAGCAGGACCTCAGAGCAGGATTTGAGGTGTGGTGTGGTTTGGGTGTGTTGGGTGTCACTGGACTGGTTCTGCCTGCTCCTCTTCTGACCCCGCGGTCCAACCGAGGCCTGATGTGGCCCGCGGGCGTCGTGTCTCTCCTCTGCCCCCCCCGCAGGCTTCGAAGGCTGCTCCATGGTGCCCTCCATCTACCCCCTGGAGACGCTGCACAACTCGCTGTCGCTGAAACAGGTCAACGAGTTCCTCACCGCCGTGTGCGAGAGCGCCGGGGACCCGCACACCAGGACCACCAGAGGTTAGAGAGCCAGCGGAGAGCTTGTTACTCACACCGCGACTCACACCGTGAGCATTACACCGCGAGTCACGGTGTAATGCTCACGGTGTGAGTCACGGTGTAATGCTCACGGTGTGAGTCACGGTGAGCGTCCCTTAACTCTGACCTGGTCCCTTTGCTTCCCCCTCAGCGCTGTCGGCCATGTTTGACACACACAACCAGCCGTCGGTGGACTCGTACATCCCTCAGCGAGTCCTCTCGTCATCCATCACTCTGCGGTCTCGCTCTGACAGACCTCCTTGGTGTGAGTATCGCAGCGTCTCCTTTTTTTCTCACTAAGATTTGACATTTCTAGGTCTCTCCCCCCCCCGACTGTCTCCGATCCAGACGTCTGCAGATTATTTTTGGAATACGATTCGTCCATCACAGCCTCACAGTTTAGTTTCTGTCCGTTCTGTTTTCAGATGAACCGACACTTTGGTCTTTTTTTAATTAATTTGACTTCTTTGTTCTGTTTTTGTTTAGCTTCACGAATATAAGACAATTTATTTTGGGTGCACTGGATCATAAAAGTCACGTGTCACGGATTGAAGTCCGTTTTTTTTTTTGTCGCTGATAACAATTGCCAATCGTTGATCTGCATTGGCAGATATTTTATTATTAATTTCATTTTTTTTTAGCAGCTCGTCTACGATCCAGAAATCATTTCAACTGCTCTGATAAAAAAAAGATTATATTATTAAATAATATTATTATTAATATTAAAATATTATGTTCTTACTTGTTATAGTCATCTATCTATCTATCTATCTATCTATCTATCTATCTATCTATCTATCTATCTATTATATATATATATATATATATATATTTTTTTAGTGATTATTATTATGATTATTATTATATGTGTGTATTATATTGTGTATATATATGATATATATATATATGATATATATATATATATATATATATATATATATATATATATATATATATATATATATATATATATAGTTAGTTTTATTTAATTTTATATATATTTATTTAATTTATAATTCTAACAATCTTGTCTTTAGTAATTTTAAATTCATTTTAATTCATTTTAATGATGTATTATAAGCTGCTTAGAGCTGATCTCAGGAAGTTCAACAGCTCATAGCTCCCTCTCCATGTCCTTTAAACTACTGGAGTTATCTCCCGCCTCCCGCCTGTGTTCCTCTCACGCTGCTGTGTCTTTCCTTCTCGTCCCGCAGACAGCAGCGGTCCGTCCAGCACGGTGTCGAGCGCCGGGCCGTCCTCCCCCACCACGGCCGACACCTCGCCGCGCTTCAGCTTCAGCGACAAGATCTCCCTCACGCCTCAGAGCAGCGAGGAGACCCACTCCTCTCAGAACGCCTCCACTCAGCCGGCGCCGGGCCTCGACCCGACGGGCTCCGCCGCTCCGAACCCCGCCGAAGTCCCTCTGACGCCCAATAACTCTCCGGAGGACGACGGCGAGCTCTGCGGCGTCACCGATGACGCTGAACAGGACGGACCGGAGGAGGAGGCGGCGCCCGCGGCCGTGGACGCCGCCTCCGGCGTGGAGCTTCCGGACACGGGCCCGAGGCCGCCGTGCTCCGCGTTGGCGGAGCTCGCTCTGGCTCGGATGGAGGGCTACTGCCTCCCCGGCTCGCTGCCCGTGCTGCTGGAGCTCCGGGAGAGCAGCAGCGAGGCGGGCTCCAGCTCCCAGACGCCGCAGTCCCCCGAGGGGCCCGACGAGTTCTTCGACACTCAGGAGTCCATGGAGCTGTGGATGGACAGCCCGGAGAGCCCCCCCCACCCCGAGACGCCGCTGGAGGTCGCGGCGGCTAACGCGGCGGAGCCGTAGAGGGGGCGGAGCCGTAGAGGGGGCGGAGCCGTAGAGGGGGCGGAGCCGTGGAGGGGGCGGAGCCTCCGCGGCCACAGACCTGACTTCGTCCTCGTTTGTCCATCGTGAGCGGCGGCGTGTTCAGTGGTCATGAATGAGCAGCTGACCCGAGAATCACATGACGATGCCACACTGTGCTGTTCATTGCCTTTTAAGAAAAATATATAAGAAAAAAAAAAAATAAGCCCACTGGGGACACACCAGTGACACACCAGTGACACACCAGTGACACACCAGTGACACCACTGAGCCGCCACTGGTTCACTGCATCTGTCTGTAAAGATGTCGGGAGCCACTTGCTCTGTTACTGTCGCTTCGTTGCCGTTGCACAAACCCTTTTCTTAAAGCTGCATTAATCTATACGTTTTGGCCACTAGGGGGCGGAAACGTGTTCCACATCCAGAGGACTTAACAAAATGAGTCGCTGACACCGACTACTAAATATTCCTCGGTGGAAACTCCCCTCTGGATCAAGAGGTTTGGGACAGAATCATAGTGATCAATAGTCCACTTACAGAGTGCATTGTGGGTATTTTTAATACTTGAATAACTACTGTAAGAGAACTTTAAGTATTTTGTTTTGTTTCCTCTTTACTCCCACGATTCTTTATCTCACGGTAAAAAGATAAACGCGCGTGGGAAGAAGAAGCTTTGGTCGAAGTCGTCGAGTTAATTGCCGACTGTTCGGTTCCAGAAGAAGAGCGGCGTGAACAGGAAGTGACCGTACCAGGACGTCTCTGGTGGAGACCTGTCAATCAGGTTTAAGACACTCCCCTCGGCAGAACCGGAGGTCGCCGCCTGGCGGGAACGATGTCGGTGTCGGTCGGCCATTTTGTGCCGGGCAGGTAGAGAACAGGGTTCATCGGGGGGGTCGAAGAGAGTCTGAATCATACAGGAAATCTGCTGCGAGCCGAGAGGCTAAAAGAAAACGCTTTTGTTACATTTGATGTGTTTAGTTGATTCATTGTGGCCACAAAGTTATTGATTAATGGAGATTTAAACTGTGTAAACTCTGTCCTGCATCTTTCTTCCCTTCAGTCTTTGCAGGAGTGAAGGTCAACCACGTTGTCCTCAGTTTGTTACGGGACACGGGGACTTCTAGAAACACAATCCGTGGCTCTTCTGTCCGCGGTTCAGTTCCTGTGTCTGTGATTTCAAAACAAAAGCTGAATCATTTCCTGCCGGTGAAACCCAACGAGTGTATAAGGTCAAACTGTGTGTGCACTGCTTACTGCCAAAGTCCTTAAGCCTCATGGAAGATTTAATATAATCGGTAAGAGTTGATGCAGAGAGAAAAAATAATAATATTTATTTTGAAATTGCATCTTTAAAAACAAACGCATAAAAAAAAGTCTGGTATTTTTGATACCCACATCAGATATTTAACTGTACCATAGCTATTGTATATTTTTTTTGTAAAATCACCTCATGATAAAAAACCTGAAAGCTGATCTCTCATTTTATCGCTGAACAAACAGGAGGAGCTTTTCACATTAAATGTGCTTTTATTGTGGCAAGCGGTTATGTAGCAGGTGTGTGTGTTTGTGTGTGTGGATGTTTATTTGTGTGTGTGTGGATGTTTGTGTGTGTGGATGTTTGTGTGTGTGGATGTTTGTGTGTGTGTGGATGTTTGTGTGTGTGTGTGTGTGTGTGTGTGTGGATGTTTGTTTGTGTGTGGATGTTTGTTTGTGTGTGTGTGTGTGTGGATGTTTGTGTGTGTGTGTGGATGTTTGTGTGTGTGTGTGGATGTTTGTGTGTGTGTGTGTGTGTGTGTGTGGGGGGGGGGGGGGGGTTGCACACATGCTTGAGAAGCAGTTCAGGTGGCTGATGTGCAGTCCTGTGTCTAATCAGTGGGATCTCATGTGAAACACAACCGTCTGTGTTCAGATAATCACAATGTTTTGTTTTGTGCTGCTGGTTGATTTAAAGGGTCAGTTCGCTCGAATTCTTAAAATAAAAAAATTAAAAAGCCTAAAACGATAGTTTGGGTTTTATTTGTTCAGGTTTTGAGAGATCAGAACATTTCAAGTTCATCTGGATAATTCAGACCTCACTGTTCTCTTTGGGACTTTGTCAAGTTTTTTAAAATTAATTAATTGATAGATATATATACATACATACAAATTTCTGGGGTTTCCACTGAAGTTTTTTTTAAATCAATTTTAAATAAAAAAAATAATAATTATATATAGTCATGATAAAAGAAAATAATTATATATATAATTTATTTTCAAATTATAAAATATAATAAAAATTTTCAAATTATAAAATAT
>JACSYO010002003.1:105000-120212 GCA_016806645.1 Ophiodon elongatus | reverse complement strand
AATGGAGGCCACTAGGGATCAACAGGAAGGAAGACTCCCCGAGTCCAGTCAAGCCGTGGTTGAGTTTGAGGTTAACTGGTGGAGGAGAGGAGAAGAAGAAGAAGAAGAAGAAGAAGAAGCAGGGCTCCTCTCCTCGCGGCCCCCCCTTGATGCTAATCCTCTGAAAGCTGTTTTCTAGCGAGGATTAGTGCCACGAGAACAAGGCTTAGAGCTCTCCGCCGAGTCGAGATGAGAAATCGAATACAGGTGCTTGTCGGGGGGCTGAGCCGACGACTTCTCTGTGTGCAATATCATAGAGGGGGGGGGGAGGGAGGGGGGGGGGGCACTGCACCAGCTGGTTTCATATCCTTCAGGGTGATATTGTTGGAATCCAGGCCAACGCTGACTCGTGCAGAACAGAGAGAGAAGTGGATTCTTTAACCCAGAAATCACAAGTCAGGTGACTCTATTCATTGTCAGCTTTTTAATATTTCTATATCTCACTTCAGAGATAATCCTGAGTCAGTCTCGCCAGCAGGACCAAGGACCAAGCATCAGAGACGTTGATGATATGTGTAATAATACAAACACTGATCTGATCTGTATCAGGCATCAAATCCAGATTTGATTGGTTATATTTATTCTGTGGCGTCGCTTCCTGCTGATCAGAGATCTGAGATCAGAGATCTGAGATCAGAGATATGAGACAGATATCAGAGATATGAGATAAGAGATATGAGATAGAGATATGAGATAAGAGATATGAGATATGAGATCAGAGATATGAGATATGAGATATGAGATATGAGATCAGAGATCAGAGATATGAACGAGATATGAGATATGAACAGAGATATGAGATCAAAGACAAAGATATGAGATCAGAGATATGAGACAGATATCAGAGATCAGACATATGAGATCTGTGATCTGTCACAGAGTGTGTATCCTCAGGTTCATAGTAATAAATCTGTTTATTTATGGCTTTTCTTCTGTTTCTTTCTATTGTTAGTCTCAAACGAGCTGAGCCAATCAGACAAGGAGGCGGGATCAAGAACATTCACGTCTTCTTGAGACAGAAAAAATACTTGAGGTCAAGAAGGAGATGATATTATAATATTTATTAACAATGTTTCATTAATGATCTATTAATGTTAGGAGTGAAGATAGTAGTCCAGTATCTGGTTTCATGTCTTCATGAAGCAGCAGCTAATGAGCCACTGATGATGTTTCATCACGATATATATATATATATATATATATATATATATAGATATATATATATATATATATAGATATATATATAGATATATATATCTATATATAGATATATATATAGATATATATACCTATATATCTATATATATAGATATCTATATATTATATAGATATATGGCATATCTATATATAAGGTATAAGGCATATATAAGGTCTATGTATCTAAGGCGGCGTATCTAAGTATAAGGTATCTATATATCTATATATGATATATATAAGTAAGGCGGGCGGCGGTATAGATGGTTTGGGCGGTATATTTGCGGCGGCGGCGGCGGCGGCGGGTAGTATATCGGCGGCGGTATCGGCAGGCGGCGGCGGCGGCGGCGGCGGCAGGTATATGTATATATGGTAGATATATAAGGGTTTTTATATATATATAGATATATATATATAGATATTTATATATATATAGATATATATATAGATATCTATATAGATATCTATATATATATATAGATCTATATATAGATATCTATATATATATATAGATCTAGATCTATATCTATATATAGATATCTATATATAGATATAGATATCTATATATATAGATCTATATCTATATATATAGATATACGGCCTTGTTCCTGTCAGGAGCTGCTGTTTTTATGTATTTATTTATTTATTTATGCAGGCAGCCAGCTGGTGTCCTCCCGTGTGTATGTGCGTGTGTACGTGCGTGTGTACATGCGTGTGTACGAGCGTGTGCACGTGCGTGTGTACGAGCGTGTGCACGTGCGTGTGTAGGTGCGTGTGTACGTGCGTGTGTACATGCGTGTGCGCGCGCCGTGTGTAAGTGCGTGTGTACGTGCGTGTGCGTGCACCGTGTGTACGTGCATGTGCGCGCCATGTGTAAGCGTGTGTACGAGCATGTGTACGAGTGTGTGTATGTGCGTGTGTACGAGTGTGTGTACGAGTGTGTGTATGTGCGTGTGTACGAGTGTGTGTACGAGTGTGTGTATGTGCGTGTGTACGAGTGTGTGTGTGTAATCGTGTGTATGTGCGTGTGTAAGGTGTACGAAGCGTGTGTACGAAGTGCGGGGTAATGTATGTGCGTGTGTACGAGCGTGTGTAACGCAGTGTGTGTATGTGCGTGTTACGAGCGTGTGTACGAGCGCGGTATGTGCGTGTGTACGAGCGTATGTAATGCACGCGTGTGTACGAGTGTGGCGTGCGAGGTACGAGTGTGTGTACGAGTGTGTGTATGTGCGTGTGTACGAGTGTGTTATGTGGTGTGTAATGAAGTGTGTGTATGTGCGTGTGTACGAGTGTGTGTACGAGTGTGTGCATGTGCGTGTGTACGAGCATGTGTACGTGCGTGTGTACGAGTGTGTGTGCGAGTGTGTGTACTTGCATGTGCGCGCCATGTGTACAAGTGTGTGTACGAGCGTGTGTACGTGCGTGTGTGCGAGTGTGTGTACTTGCATGTGCGCGCCATGTGTACAAGCGTGTGTACGAGTGTGTGTATGTGCGTGTGTGTATGTGCGTGTGTACGAGTGTGTGTACGTGCGTGTGTGTATGTGCGTGTGTACATAAATAATATAATTTAATATCACATAAATATAATATCACACATACAGCACACAAATGCCCCCCTCTCGCTGCCCCCCCCCCCCCCCCCACCCCCATCTCCCCAGTCAAAGGCCAGGACTCCTCAGCCCTCGTCGATACCTGATAACCTTTCTTCTCCACCCGAACACGTAAACAAGCCTCCGGTCGATGGCTTCCTGTTCGATGGAGGAAAAGTGCAACAACACAAACGGACTCACGCTGGTTCTTAACTTTGCAATTAGCTGAAGCCTGGTGGCCCCGCCCCCCTGCTGTGACCTGCCAATCACAGCCCCCCTTCAGTCCCAGCCCCCCGCAGACCCCAGCAGCCTTCGCCTGCTCGACGACGAGCTCCTCGTTAGCGAGCTCCTTAACGAGCTCCTTAACGAGCTCCTTAACGAGCAGCAGGCTCCTGGTTGGTTAAGAGGCTCCTCTGCTCTCACCTGGACCTGCTGATTGGTTCAACGAACCCAGACTCCGCCCAGCTCGGTTCCTCTGAGGCCTTCATGACCTGCTGGTTGCTCTTGAACACATCCAGAGTAAAACACAGCAGACTGAGGGTGCTGGAGGATTATATATTCATATATATATATATATATATATATATATATATATATATATATATATATATATATATATATATATATATATATATTCATAAGTATAGTGTCGAGTGACTCAGTGTCACCAAATGTCATAAATGAGTTCCTGGTTTCTCCTCATGCTCATAAAAGTAAAAACATTCTGGACTTCTCAGGGCGGAGCTCCCTTCTAGCTGCTCCTCTTCTAGCTGCTCCTCCTAGCTGCTCCTCCTTCTCGCTGCTCCTCCTTCTAGCTGCTCCTCCTTCTCGCTGCTCCTCCTTCTAGCTGCTCCTCCTTCTCGCTGCTCCTCCTTCTAGCTGCCCTCCTTCTAGCTGCTCCTCCTCTCGCTGCTCCTCGCCTCCTCCTTCTCGCTGCTCCTCCTTCGCTCCTCCTTCTAGCTGCTCCTCCTTCTCGCTGCTCCTCCTTCTCGCTGCTCCTCCTTCTAGCTGCTCCTCCTTCTCGCTGCTCCTCCTTCTAGCTGCTCCTCCTTCTAGCTGCTCCTCACCCGGAGCGTATACGAGAGCATCGGAGGGCCGAGACGTGGGACAGTTTCCAGCTGCCTTCAAAGAATAAACAGGAAGTTAAAGAAACAGTTACTTCCTGTTCGATCTGGAGGCGACTTGTAGTTTACAGACCTCGATCGGATTTATTCATGCGTGTTTATGAATATAATTATTTGTGTTCTACCCTTTGTTATATTGATGTCTGCCTGTGAAACACATTGCTGCTCGATTTGATGTGTTGAATAAGATTTATTATTATTATTACTATTATTATTATTATTACTATTATTATTATTACTATTATTATTATTATTATTATTATTATTACTATTATTATTATTATTATTATTATTATTATTATTATTACTATTATTATTTTCAACCACACAAGATATGTTTATAGATTCAACTTGAGACTAACAGCCAACAATCGAGCGTTAAGTTTTACAACACGTGGTGTTTGTTGTCAAATCTAAGAGCCAATCAGCTCTCTGTGTGGGGACAGCAGGCGTTTCCCATCATGCACTGGGCCAAGCAGAGAGCTCGTCGTTGACCACGTGATCGATCCTGATCAGGACGGGCTCATCTCCAACGGGCCTACTGTCATACACTCGTTAGTTAGTTAGTTATTTAATTAGTTATTTAATTATTTAGTTAGTTAGTTAGTTAGTTAGTTATTTAATTAGTTATTTAATTATTTAGTTAGTTAGTTAGTTAGTTAGTTAGTCATTTAGTTTAGTTCAGAACCTGAACACCTGGAGGCGAGGAAGACGAAGAGCAGAGGAAGAGGAGGGAAGACGGAGAGCAGAGGAAGAGGAGGGAAGACGGAGAGCAGAGGAAGAGGAGGGAAGACGGAGAGGGAGTGAGGAATCTCTGTTTCCACTCCTCAGGTCACGGAGTGATGGAGAGAAGACACACATCCCTTTTCAACAAGACGAGGAGTAACAGCAGGAGGCCTGAACGCCTCCTTCCTCCTCACGCTGTCACGAGCAGCGAGCTCCTGCTGCTCCTCCTCCTCAGTTCAGACTCTCCTCTTTGAGTCTCACCAGGAGACGCTGCTCCTCCTCTTTGAGTCTCACCAGGAGACGCCGCTCCTCCTCTTTGAGTCTCACCAGGAGACGCCGCTCCTCCTCTTTGAGTCTCTCCAGGAGACGCCGCTCCTCCTCTTTGAGTCTCACCAGGAGACGCCGCTCCTCCACTTTGAGTCTCACCAGGAGACGCCGCTCCTCCTCTTTGAGTCTCTCCAGGAGACGCCGCTCCTCCTCTTTGAGTCTCTCCAGGAGACGCTGCTCCTCCTCTTTGAGTCTCACCAGGAGACGCTGCTCCTCCTCTTTGAGTCTCACCAGGAGACGCTGCTCCTCCTCTTTGAGTCTCACCAGGAGACGCTGCTGTGACCTCTGACCTCTGGCCTCAGAGGTGAAGTGTGTTCACACTGTGAAACAGACTAAAGCCACCTTGCCCTTTGACCTCTGTGTGTGAGGTCGAGATCAGATCAAGGTCTCGTGATAAGCTGCAGCGAGTGATGGTGGTTTACACGACGCTGGTTTGAGTGACACGGAGGTTTTGTGGAGGAGACAGAACTCTTCTCACGAGTCAACGGATCAAAGCTCAGCACGAACTCAGGAATTCTGGGAGATGGAGTCCAACGTCTGTGAGGAGTAAAGAAGGAAGGTAAGAGACGGGAGGATGTCTCACACACACACACACCCAGATACACACACCGAAACACACAGACACACAAACACACACACTCACACACACACTCACACACACACACACCCAGATACACACACCGAATCACACACACACCGAAACACACAGACACACAAACACACTCACACACACACTCACACACACACACACACTCACACACACTCACACACACACTCACACTCACACACACACACACACCTCTACATTTTATCAGCGGGCCTCATTTCTCTTTTTTCTCTGTAATGGTTCTGGTTTAGTCTTTTATGGATCCATGAACACTTTGTGAAACACTTATTGAATAAAGTGCTGACGTCTGATGAACCCTCTGGACTACAAGCAGAGTCTGAAGCATCAGCAGCCATCGCTCATGAATCAGCTGGGAGACCCAATACAAACATCTTCTACCAGCTGATCAGAGTCAGGATCCATACGGAACATTCCACCAGCTGTTCTCCTGGAACCAGTTAAACTCACGTCAACAATCTACATCAGTAACCCCTTAATGACCACGAGAAAAACAGGACCAGAGAACCTTGGTTCCTTTAGACAAGAGAACCTTGGTTCCTTTAGACCAGAGAACCTTGGTTCCTTTAGACAAGAGAGCATTGGTTCCTTTAGACCAGAGAACCTTGGTTCCTTTAGACAAGAGAACCTTGGTTCCTTTAGACAAGAGAGCATTGGTTCCTTTAGACAAGAGAGCATTGGTTCCTTTAGACCAGAGAACCTTGGTTCCTTTAGACAAGAGAGCATTGGTTCCTTTAGACAAGAGAGCATTGGTTCCTTTAGACCAGAGAACCTTGGTTCCTTTAGACAAGAGAGCATTGGTTCCTTTAGACCAGAGAACCTTGGTTCCTTTAGACAAGAGAGCATTGGTTCCTTTAGACCAGAGAACCTTGGTTCCTTTAGACAAGAGAGCATTGGTTCCTTTAGACAAGAGAGCATTGGTTCCTTTAGACCAGAGAACCTTGGTTCCTTTAGACAAGAGAGCATTGGTTCCTTTAGACAAGAGAGCATTGGTTCCTTTAGACAAGAGAGCATTGGTTCCTTTAGACAAGAGAGCATTGGTTCCTTTAGACCAGAGAACCTTGGTTCCTTTAGACAAGAGAGCATTGGTTCCTTTAGACCAGAGAACCTTGTCCTTTAGACAAGAGACATTGGTTCCTTTAGACAAGAGAGCATTGGTTCCTTTAGACCAGAGAACCTTGGTTCCTTTAGACAAGAGAGCATTGGTTCCTTTAGACCAGAGAACCTTGGTTCCTTTAGACAAGAGAGCATTGGTTCCTTTAGACAAGAGAGCATTGGTTCCTTTAGACCAGAGAACCTTGGTTCCTTTAGACAAGAGAGCATTGGTTCCTTTAGACCAGAGAACCTTGGTTCCTTTAGACAAGAGAGCATTGGTTCCTTTAGACAAGAGAGCATTGGTTCCTTTAGACCAGAGAACCTTGGTTCCTTTAGACAAGAGAGCATTGGTTCCTTTAGACCAGAGAACCTTGGTTCCTTTAGACAAGAGAGCATTGGTTCCTTTTGACAAGAGAGCATTGGTTCCTTTAGACCAGAGAACCTTGGTTCCTTTAGACAAGAGAGCATTGGTTCCTTTAGACCAGAGAAGCTTGGTTCCTTTAGACAAGAGAGCATTGGTTCCTTTAGACAAGAGAGCATTGGTTCCTTTAGACCAGAGAACCTTGGTTCCTTTAGACCAGCGAGCATTGGTTCCTTTAGACCAGAGAACATTGGTTCCTTTAGACAAGAGAGCATTGGTTTCTTTAGACAAGAGAACCGTGGTTCCTTTAGACCAGAGAATATTGGTTCCTTTAGACAAGAGAGCATTGGTTCCTTTAGACCAGAGAACCTTGGTTCCTTTAGACCAGCGAGCATTGGTTCCTTTAGACCAGAGAACATTGGTTCCTTTAGACAAGAGAGCATTGGTTCATTTAGACAAGAGAGCATTGGTTCCTTTAGACCAGAGAACCTTGGTTCCTTTAGACCAGCGAGCATTGGTTCCTTTAGACCAGAGAACATTGGTTCCTTTAGACAAGAGAGCATTGGTTCATTTAGACAAGAGAGCATTGGTTCCTTTAGACCAGAGAACCTTGGTTCCTTTAGACAAGAGAGCATTGGTTCCTTTAGACAAGAGAGCATTGGTTCCTGTAGACCAGAGAACCTTGGTTCCTTTAGACAAGAGAGCATTGGTTCCTTTAGACAAGAGAGCATTGGTTCCTTTAGACAAGAGAGCATTGGTTCCTGTAGACCAGAGAACCTTGGTTCCTTTAGACAAGAGAGCATTGGTTCCTTTAGACAAGAGAGCATTGGTTCCTTTAGACAAGAGAGCATTGGTTCCTGTAGACAAGAGAGCATTGGTTCCTTTAGACCAGACAACCTTGGTTCCTTTAGACAAGAGAGCATTGGTTCCTTTAGACCAGAGAACATTGGTTCCTTTAGACAAGAGAGCATTGGTTCCTTTAGACCAGAGAAGCTTGGTTCCTTTAGACAAGAGAGCATTGGTTTCTTTAGACCAGAGAACCATGGTTCCTTTAGACCAGAGAACCATGGTTCCTTTGGACCAGAGAACCTTGGTGCCTTTAGACAAGAGAGCATTGGTTCCTTTGGACCAGAGAACCTTGGTTCCTTTAGACCAGAGAACCATGTTTCTGACGGTCTAAAGCTTTGTTTATACTTTATTCTCCAGAGAGTGAACAAACAAAATGAACCACCTTCTAAGAACACCAGACTATTTTAGTACCTTGAAACAAACCTGTAGAGGTTGGCTTGACCGCTGTTAACACATGAACTACTGGATACCAGCAGGAGGGGGTTCCTTTAGACCAGAGAACCTTGGTTGTATTATCCCACTCAGGAAAAGTGCTTTCAGTCAGTCAGCATTTTCTGTACCAGCTGCACTAGACTGGACTCCATTAGAGGACCGTTAGAGGAAACAAACATAGTCATTCAAAGATCTATTAAAGAAAGGGTTAGTTAGTACCCAGCGCTGTCAGCACTACAACAGGACTGCTCTTACTGTCCTCCATCTGTCCATGTTGAACTTCCCTCTGTCTGTCTGTCTGCCTGCCTGTCTGTCTGTCTGTCTGTCGTCAGCTGTCTGTCTGTCTGTCTGTCTGTCTGTCTGTCTGTCTGCCTGTCTGTCTGTCTGTCTGTCGTCAGCTGTCTGTCTGCCTGTCTGTCTGTCTGTCTGTCTGTCTGTCTGTCTGTCGTCAGCTGTCTGTCTGTCTGTCTGTCTGTCTGTCTGTCTGTCTGTCTGTCTGTCTGTCGCGCTGTCTGTCTGTCTGTCTGTCTGTCTGTCGTCAGCTGTCTGTCTGTCTTGACTTTGCCGGTCGACCATCATCTACCTGTGTGTCTTTCATTGTTGTTTATCTGTGTCTGACTGATTTATATATTTCACATACTCTGCATGCTTTTATGTTCGGTGCCTCTGACATGGATGTTTCTTAGTGTCTAACAATGCAGCATAATCTTGTCTTTGGTCCGTTCTAATTTTACATAGTTATCCCTCATTTTATTTGCTTTGTATGTGTTGAATTTGTGAGCCTTTGTGTTGCATGTCTTGTTAATACTTGACAATGTCTAAGAGTCTCCTGAATGATCTTCGTGAACTTCGTATATTAATATTCCCACTACATTCATTGTTTGTGCACGCGTTGTAAAGCGTCAATATTGTATAACCTTGTATATTTAATCTTATTTCTGTTTTTAGGTTTGTTTTGTAACATCTTCCTCTTGTGACTACAGATGAAAAATAGCCTCTTGGCTAACTCTGGAGCATTTACAGAAATGTTTTTATTAATGTGCATTGTCCCCTTATCAAATAAACCATTGTAAAAAAAAAAAAGAGAGAAAGAGGTGACGTATGAAATGTGTTATGAAGAAACGAGTATATAAAAACTAGCCTGTATTCATCGAGTGGAAACACGAGAGGGAAACGCAGGAGCTCCGACCGAGCGTTGGTGTTTGAGTCAACGATCTTTACCATCCTGATTCTAACCGTTACCTGCTGAACGTTAGCACGATAGCACGTTAGCACGTTAGCATGCTGAGGAACAGAAACATTCTCTCAAAGGTTCTCATCCGTTTCCTGGTCGTCTTTAAACATCTGCAGGAAGAGTTGTTTCCTTCACATCAGCAGAACATGATCGTACCGGGGTCTCAGGGTCTAGGGTTTTAGGGTTCTAGGGTTCTAGGGGTCTAGGACGTCTACGGGGTCTAGAGGGTCTGAGACCCCTTGATTGACCCTTCAGACCGCCTGAATGCCTCAATATTAAAACTTTGGAGGTTTCTGAAATCACAGTCAAACATTTGTCACTAAAATGTCTTTTAAAAGCTTATTAATGCTTTTTATTATTCTAGCCGCCAGACATTTATTCACAAGTATGAAAAGTGAGTGCAAAAGCCTTAATAGGGGACGGTGGGAACCGTTCACCCCCACTCTTTGTTTGTGACAACCACACATTGTCTTTTATATCTGAATAAAACGCTGAACTCTAAATGTACAAACGGCCTCTTTGTTTGTTCAGCAGCTGGAACGAAGACGAACAAAGAGACGAAGGAACGTGAGCGGCCGCCGCCTCCTCGGAGATACAGAACACACGGGAACAATGCAGCTGGATGTATGAAGGCTTTACAATGAAGCCGCCTCCCTCCTCTTTGTCCTCTCGTCATCCTCTCCATGTCTCGCGTCCTATCTTTAGCCCAAAGTGCTGATTAACTCCCCGAGAGACTGACGGCTCCGACGCCACCAGGCCTCCGAATTAAAGACCTCTTTTCCTCCTTCCTGTGCAATCAGCGGCTCCTTCCTGCCGCTCAGCTTCCTCTCGCCACTTTCCCCCTCTTCCTGGAAGCTGGAGCTGTACAGAGGACGAGAGGACGAGAGGACGAGAGGAGAGGAGGACGAGAGGACGAGAGGACAAGAGGACGAGAGGAGAGGACGAGAGGACGAGAGGATGACAGGACGAGAGGAGAGGAGAGGACGAGTGGACGAGAGGAGAGGAGGACGAGAGGACGAGAGGATGAGAGGAGAGGAGGACGAGAGGAGAGGAGGACGAGAGGACGAGAGGAGAGGACGAGAGGAGAGGACGAGAGGACGAGAGGATGAGAGGACGAGAGGAGAGGACGAGAGGACGAGAGGAGAGGAGGACGAGAGGAGAGGAGGACGAGAGGAGAGAGGACGAGAGGACGAGAGGACGAGAGGAGAGGACGAGAGGACGAGAGGATGAGAGGACGAGAGGACGAGAGGAGAGGAGAGGACGAGAGGACGAGAGGACGAGAGGAGAGGAGAGGACGAGAGGACGAGAGGAGAGGACGAGAGGACGAGAGGATGAGAGGACGAGAGGACGAGAGGACGAGAGGAGAGGAGGACGAGAGGAAGAGAGGAAGAGAGGACGAGAGGACACGAAGAGGAGAGGAGGAGGACGAGAGGACGAGAGGAGAGGAGGACGAGAGGAGGAGAGGACGAGAGGAGAGGAGGAGAGGACGAGAGGACGAGAGGACGAGAGGACGAGAGGACGAGAGGACGAGAGGAGAGGAGAGGACGAGAGGACGAGAGGACGAGAGGACGAGAGGACGAGAGGACGAGAGGACGAGAGGAGAGGAGAGGCGAGGACGAGAGGACGAGAGGAGAGGACGAGAGGACGAGAGGAGAGGACGAGAGGACAAGAGGAGAGGAGGACGAGAGGACGAGAGGAGAGGAGGACGAGAGGAAGAGAGGACAAGAGGAGAGGAGGACGAGAGGAAGAGAGGACGAGAGGAGAGGAGGACGAGAGGAAGAGAGGACGAGAGGAGGACGAGAGGAGGACGAGAGGAAGAGAGGAGAGGAGAGGACGAGAGGACGAGAGGATGAGAGGAGAGGAGAGGACGAGAGGACGAGAGGAGAGGACGAGAGGAGAGGACGAGAGGATGAGAGGAGAGGAGAGGACGAGAGGACGAGAGGACGAGAGGAGAGGACGAGAGGACGAGAGGACGAGAGGACGAGAGGACGAGAGGAGAGGAGGACGAGAGGACGAGAGGAGAGGAGAGGACGAGAGGACGAGAGGAGAGGACGAGAGGATGAGAGGAGAGGAGGACGAGAGGACGAGAGGAGAGGAGGACGAGAGGACGAGAGGGACGAGAGGAGAGGACGAGAGGACGAGAGGAGAGGAGGACGAGAGGACGAGAGGACGAGAGGAGGACGAGAGGATGAGAGGAGAGGACGAGAGGACGAGAGGAGAGGACGAGAGGACGAGAGGAGAGGACGAGAGGACGAGAGGACGAGAGGAGAGGAGGACGAGAGGACGAGAGGAGAGGAGGACGAGAGGAGGACGAGAGGACGAGAGGAGAGGAGGACGAGAGGAAGAGAGGACAAGAGGAGGACGAGAGGAAGAGAGGAGAGGAGGACAAGAGGAGGACGAGAGGACGAGAGGAGAGGAGGACGAGAGGAGGACGAGAGGACGAGAGGAGAGGAGGACGAGAGGAAGAGAGGACGAGAGGAGGACGAGAGGAAGAGAGGAGAGGAGGACGAGAGGACGAGAGGAGAGGAGGACGAGAGGACGAGAGGAGAGGAGGATGAGAGGAAGAGAGGACGAGAGGAGAGGAGGATGAGAGGAAGAGAGGACGAGAGGACACGAGGAGGAGAGGAGAAGAGGACGAGAGGACGGGAGGACGGGAGGACGAGAGGACGAGAGGAGGAGGAGGAGAGGAGAGGAGGACAAGAGGACGAGAGGACGAGAGGACACGAGGATGAGAGGAGGACGAGAGGACGAGAGGAGAGGAGGACAAGAGGACGGGAGGACGAGAGGACGGGAGAACGAGAGAACTAGAGGACGAGAGGACGAGAGGACGAGAGAATGAGAGGACGAGAGGACGAGAGGACGAGAGGACGAGAGGAGAGGACGAGAGGACGAGAGGACGAGAGGACGAGAGGAGAGGACGAGAGGAGAGGACGAGAGGACGAGAGGACGAGAGGACGAGAGGAGAGGACGAGAGGAGAGGACGAGAGGACGAGAGGACGAGAGGATGAGAGGACGAGAGGACGGGAGGACGAGAGGACGAGAGGACGGGAGGACGAGAGGACGAGAGGAGCGGACGAGAGGAGAGGAGGAGAGGAGAGGACGAGAGAACGAGAGGACGAGAGGACGAGAGGACGAGAGGAGAGGACAAGAGGAGAGGAGTAGAGGACGAGAGGACGAGAGGACGAGAGGACGAGAGGACGAGAGGACGAGAGGACGAGAGGAGAGGACAAGAGGAGAGGAGTAGAGGACGAGAGGACGAGAGGACGAGAGGACGAGAGGACGAGAGGAGAGGACGAGAGGAGAGGAGTAGAGGACGAGAGGAGGAGAGGAGGAGAGGACCAGAGGACCAGAGGAAGACGAGAGGACGACGAGAGGACGAGAACACAAGTCCACAAGTACACGAGAACACGAGTCCAGACAAGAACGCAGACTGAGAAACGGCCCTAGTTTAACTACGCCTCCAGTCCAACAACAACAACGATGTGGTACTGTCCCTTTAAATCCACGGCCCGCCCTCGACTCATTGACTCTCCTGCCAGCCAATAGAAAGCAGCGCCGAGAGTCGGCGTGCTCTCCGACCTCGGCGGATCGTTCGGCTCAGGCTCAGCCTTGGTGGTGAACTCGGGGGTCGCACCGTGTTTGTTCCGTCTGTTGTCCGCCGCGACCTTCGACCTCTGACCTCATTACTGCTGCTGCTTGTAATGTTGACCTCCGAGGATCAGAGTCCATGTCGATGCCGGAGGAGGAACAAAGCCACCGGAATAAAACATTTTGCCACACACACATGCACAAGCACACGCACGTGCACGCGCATGCACGCGCAAGCACACACACACACACACACACACACACACACACACACACACACACACACACACAGGCCTGCAGTGTTTAATTACAGCCTCTTTCAGGGCTGTTTGTTCCATTAAATGATGCATTAGCATGAATTAACATTGGCTGTGATGGTGATTTGAATATGAACTGTACACACTGAGGTTGCATTCATAAATAAATGTTTAGTTTTGCTTCTGCAGAGTCACAGACGTGTTCTCACATTCCCAGAGGAAACGTCTCGTATATTTAAACAATGAAGCGGTCGATCCAAATCCAACCGGAAGCTGAACCCGTAACTTACCTCTGAGACTTAAGACCAGACACAGAGGCTCTGACTGGGTCCCTGTGGTCCCTCAGAGGCCCCTCAGAGGTCCTGTGGTCCCTCAGAGGCCCCTCAGAGGCCCCTCAGAGGCCCCTCAGAGGTCCTGTGGTCCCTCAGAGGCCCCTCAGAGGCCCCTCAGAGGACCCTCAGAGGCCCTCAGAGGCCCCTCAGAGGCCCCTCAGAGGACCCTCAGAGGTCCTGTGGTCCCTCAGAGGCCCCAGAGGCCCCTCAGAGGACCCTCAGAGGTCCTGTGGTCCCTCAGAGGCCCCTCAGAGGACCTCAGAGGCCCCTCAGACCCTCAGAGGTCCCTCAGAGGTCCCTGTGGTCCCTCAGAGGTCCCTGTGGTCCCTCAGAGGTCCTGTGGTCCCTCAGAGGTCCTGTGGTCCCTTAGAGGTCCCTTAGAGGTCCTGTGGTCCCTCAGAGGACCCTCAGAGGACCCTCAGAGGACCCTCAGAGGCCCTGTGGTCCCTTAGAGGTCTTGTGGTCCCTTAGAGGTCCCTCAGAGGTCCTGTGGTCCCTTAGAGGTCCCTCAGAGGTCCCTGTGGTCCCTTACAGGTCCCTGTAGTCCCTTAGAGGTCCTGTGGTCCCTCAGAGGTCCTGTGGTCCCTTGGAGGTCCCTTAGAGGTCCTGTGGTCCCTCAGAGGACCCTCAGAGGACCCTCAGAGGACCCTCAGAGGCCCTGTGGTCCCTTAGAGGACCCTCGGAGGACCCTCAGAGGCCCTGTGGTCCCTCAGAGGACCCTCAGAGGTCCTGAGGTCCCTTAGAGGTCCCTTAGAGGTCCTGCTCTTTAGTTATCCATCATCTGATCTGACTCTCGTGCTTTGAACTGCAGCTCCAGCTGTTTAAAGAGCAGATAGTTTCAGATCACGGCTCTCAAGATTTCACAAAATGACGTTTGAATATTTGTTTCCGACTACTTGAATATTAATGTTTGTTCCTTATGTCCGAGACACCGAGCGCTAACGAGCAGCAGCTTCCGATTAATCAGGATGAATGAACTGTTCCCAACGAGGAGAGAGACCACGCCTCCTTTTCTCTGAGCGCTGTGGCGTCAGAGGAGGAGGAGCTTGTTTCGTCTGTCGGAAGCGGAGCGGGTGGTGGTGGTGACTGGAGGAGGTGGAGTCTGATCCTCCATCTTTGTTTCCTCTCCAGTGGAACGACTTCTGTTACGCCACAGAACTGTGTGAGGCTGAAGAAGAGAAAAGCCTGACGGCTGGAAGCAAAGCAAGATGGCGACGGTGAAGTCACCGAACTGGAGGCTTCACAACGTCCACAAACCGACGAGAGACGTCACCATGACGACGTCCACTTCCTACAGACAGTCTGAGGTCCAGCAGGAAGAAGCCTTCGCGTTGACTTCCTGTTGTCTTTATTAAAATCTATTGGCGATCGCAGTCGAGCTGCTTTCTGTTCATAACCCAAGATTAACTTCCAGGTCAGATGTGGAGCCAGCCCTCTGAT
>JACSYO010002003.1:97500-100000 GCA_016806645.1 Ophiodon elongatus | reverse complement strand
GTAGTCCTTTAGTAGTCCTCTTCTAGTCCTCTAGTAGTCCTCTAGTAGTCCTCTAGTAGTCCTCTGGTAGTCCTCTGGTAGTCCTCTAGTAGTCCTCTAGTAGTCCTTTAGTAGTCCTCTTCTAGTCCTCTAGTAGTCCTCTAGTAGTCCTCTGGTAGTCCTCTAGTAGTCCTTTAGTAGTCCTCTTCTAGTCCTCTAGTAGTCCTCTAGTAGTCCTCTAGTAGTCCTCTAGTAGTCCTCTGGTAGTCCTCTAGTAGTCCTTTAGTAGTCCTCTTCTCGTCTAGTAGTCCTCTAGTAGTCCTCTTCTAGTCCTCTAGTAGTCCTCTTCTAGTCCCTAGTAGTCTCTAGTAGTCCTCTGGTAGTCCTCTAGTAGTCCTCTAGTAGTCCTCTAGTAGTCCTCTTCTAGTCCTCTAGTAGTCCTCTAGTAGTCCTCTGGTAGTCCTCTAGTAGTCCTCTTCTAGTCCTCTAGTAGTCCTCTAGTAGTCCTCTTCTAGTCCTCTAGTAGTCCTCTGGTAGTCCTCTAGTAGTCCTCTAGTAGTCCTCTAGTAGTCCTCTAGTAGTCCTCTTCTAGTCCTTTAGTAGTCCTCTTCTAGTCCTCTAGTAGTCCTCTGGTAGTCCTCTAGTAGTCCTCTAGTAGTCCTCTAGTAGTCCTCTTCTAGTCCTTTAGTAGTCCTCTTCTAGTCCTCTAGTAGTCCTCTTCTAGTCCTCTAGTAGTCCTCTAGTAGTCCTCTGGTAGTCCTCTAGTAGTCCTCTTCTAGTCCTCTAGTAGTCCTCTTCTAGTCCTTAGTAGTCCTCTCTAGTCCTCTAGTAGTCCTCTAGTAGTCCTCTAGTAGTCCTCTAGTAGTCCTCTAGTAGTCCTCTAGTAGTCCTCTTCTAGTCCTCTAGTAGTCCTCTAGTAGTCCTCTTCTAGTCCTCTAGTAGTCCTCTAGTAGTCCTCTAGTAGTCCTCTAGTAGTCCTCTAGTAGTCCTCTTCTAGTCCTTTAGTAGTCCTCTTCTAGTCCTCTAGTAGTCCTCTAGTAGTCCTCTAGTAGTCCTCTAGTAGTCCTCTTCTAGTCCTCTAGTAGTCCTCTAGTAGTCCTCTTCTAGTCCTCTAGTAGTCCTCTAGTAGTCCTCTAGTAGTCCTCTTCTAGTCCTCTAGTAGTCCTCTAGTAGTCCTCTAGTAGTCCTCTTCTAGTCCTCTAGTAGTCCTCTAGTAGTCCTCTTCTAGTCCTCTAGTAGTCCTCTAGTAGTCCTCTTCTAGTCCTCTAGTAGTCCTCTTCTAGTCCTCTAGTAGTCCTCTAGTAGTCCTCTGGTAGTCCTCTAGTAGTCCTCTAGTAGTCCTCTAGTAGTCCTCTAGTAGTCCTCTTCGTCCTCTAGTAGTCCTCTAGTAGTCCTCTTCTAGTCCTCTAGTAGTCCTCTGGTAGTCCTCTATCGTAGTCCTCTAGTAGTCCTCTAGTAGTCCTCTTCTAGTCCTTTAGTAGTCCTCTTCTAGTCCTCTAGTAGTCCTCTTCTAGTCCTCTAGTAGTCCTCTAGTAGTCCTCTTCTAGTCCTCTAGTAGTCCTCTTCTAGTCCTCTAGTAGTCCTCTAGTAGTCCTCTAGTAGTCCTCTTCTAGTCCTCTAGTAGTCCTCTAGTAGTCCTCTTTTCTCTTAGTCTCTAGTAGTCCTCTAGTAGTCCTCTTCTAGTCCTCTAGTAGTCCTCTAGTAGTCCTCTAGTAGTCCTCTAGTAGTCCTCTAGTAGTCCTCTAGTAGTCCTCTAGTAGTCAACCCCACCAAGTCCTCTTAGTCCTCTAGTAGTCCTCTAGTAGTCCTCTTCACAACCCCCCACCCTCCTCTTCTAGTCCTCTAGTAGTCCTCTAGTAGTCCTCTAGTAGTCCTCTTCTAGTCCTCTAGTAGTCCTCTAGTAGTCCTCTAGTAGTCCTCTTCTAGTCCTCTAGTAGTCCTCTAGTAGTCCTCTTCTAGTCCTCTAGTAGTCCTCTAGTAGTCCTCTTCTAGTCCTCTTACATGAAGCAGGAAGGACTCAGACTAAGAATCCGTCTGGATTCATCCAATCACAGCGGAGCTCGTCCCTTCAACACCTTCAACCTGAATACTTTCACCTGACGAGCATTGTGAGGAGGCCGTGCTCCTTCTGGATGAATATGAATATGATCAAGGAGAGATGAAGTCATGAGTCATGACGGCGTCACAACACGACCAGCTCCTCCGTCTGCTGGCTTCAGGAACACTTCAGAGGATTTCAACTGAATCAGAGGGAACACGTGGCTCAGACCTCAGAGACCTGGACCCTCAGAGACCTGGACCCTCAGAGATCTGGACCCTCAGAGAGATGGACCCTCAGAGATCTGGACCCTCAGAGATCTGGACCCTCAGAGACCTGGACCCTCAGAGACCTGGACCCTCAGAGATCTGGACCCTCAGAGAGATGGACCCTCAGAGATCTGGACCCTCAGAGATCTGGACCCTCAGAGACCTGGACCCTCAGAGATCTGGACCCTCAGAGAGATGGCCGCCTCCCACTCAG
>JACSYO010002003.1:87500-92500 GCA_016806645.1 Ophiodon elongatus | reverse complement strand
TGGTCCCTTCATTTGGTTTGATGGTCCCTTCATTTGGTTTGATGGTCCCTTCATTTAGTTTGATGGTCCCTTCATTTGGTTTGATGGTCCCTTCATTTGGTTTGATGGTCCCTTCATTTGGTTTGATGGTCCCTTCATTTGGTTTGATGGTCCCTTCATTTGGTTTGAGGTCCCTTCATTTAGTTTGATGGTCCCTTCATTTAGTTTGATGGTCCCTTCATTTGGTTTGATGGTCCCTTCATTTGGTTTGATGGTCCCTTCATTTGGTTTGATGGTCCCTTCATTTGGTTTGATGGTCCCTTCATTTGGTTTGATGGTCCCTTCATTTAGTTTGATGGTCCCTTCATTTGGTTTGATGGTCCCTTCATTTGGTTTGATGGTCCCTTCATTTGGTTTAATGGTCCCTTCATTTGGTTTAATGGTCCCTTCATTTGGTTTGAGGTCCCTTCATTTGGTTTGATGGTCCCTTCATTTAGTTTGATGGTCCCTTCATTTGGTTTGATGGTCCCTTCATTTGGTTTGATGGTCCCTTCATTTGGTTTAATGGTCCCTTCATTTGGTTTAATGGTCCCTTCATTTGGTTTGAGGTCCCTTCATTTGGTTTGAGGTCCCTTCATTTAGTTTGACGGTCCCTTCATTTGGTTTGAGGTCCCTGAAGGTTTGATGGTCCCTGAAGGTTTGATGGTCCCTGAAGGTTTGATGGTCCCTGAAGGTTTGAGGTCCCTGAAGGTTTGAGGTCCCTGGTGTTTCAGAGGATGAAGCAGAGCTCCAGATCTTCCTCTCCAGGCTTCATGTTTCTCTTCATATTTTGAAGCGTATTTTGAAGTATGGCATCATGGAAATGACACAATGTGATGAAAGATTCGCTCTGACGTCTCGTACGAACAGATGTGTGAACACTTTAGACGTTATGTGTGTGTGTGTGTGTGTGTGTGTGTGTGTGTGTGTGTGTGTGTGTGTGTGTGTGTGTGTGTGTGTGTGGATCAATGGCGGCGTGATGGCGAGCTGTAGGAGCCGTGCCGGCTAATTAAGGTTTCTCAGGCGAGCTGAGCCACTTCCCATCAGCCACACACACACACACACACACACACACACACACACACACACACACACACACACACACACACACACACACACACACTCTCTCTCTCTGTTAATGACCTCTGCTGGTAGGAACTAACGGCTTTTGCATCACTACAGCTGTGACATTAATACCGCGTATGGGAGTGTGTATATTTACAGCGAGCGGCTGAAACAAAAGGAACGAGGCGCTCGGAGGCGTTCGTTTCATTCTGCGTCCAATTACGGAGCGAGGCAGCCGAGAGGGGGAGGATCCTGCTGCACAGACCCAGTTGTTAAGCTCCCAGCTTCGCCTCGCTCGCTGCTAATTCAAGAGAACTTGCTGTCTCTGGTCCTTCCTGAACCCAATTTGTCTCCTCTCTGTCAGCGCCGTGCGGCGGAGGGATCTGCTGATGAAAGGCGGCCCGGTGTTTGCAGGACACGGCGTAAAGCAGTGCGTTTATACCCAGAGGACGCCGGCGTCTTGTTAGTCGGCCTTTCTGCCTGACTTGACACTTTTGCCCGGATCAAACGTCTCATCGCAAAATGCAAACGTACAAACAAAAGAGCCATAATCCATCAGTGCAGGTGCTGCTGGGTGTTAATCCTCCAGACGGATCACATGTTCCCTCCTGTTCTTAAAGGAGCAGAACGCTGCTTCACCACTTCAGCTGCTCCTCCTGGAATAATCACCACTTCCAAAATGCTCTGGAATAAGGAAATATGCTCCAGTAACTTATTTCAGACTTCACTGTCAATAAAACATATTCAGAGATGATATTAATGATCTCTTCAATCAACATTCCAGTACTTCTTTAATTATTTTGGCCGGCTAGTCATCCTCGAAACGAGATAACATGGACAACGTCTCTGGTGGAGACCTGTCAATCACCTTGTAGCCCCGCCCCTAAAGCATCCCCTGCTTTATGGTCTGTTTGACTCTAAATGGACCATAATTTACTAAATGAACATCATGCTGTATTGAAGAAGACTTGAAACTAGAGATTGAGACATAAACTCATGTTTACAATGTTTACTGAGGGAATAAATCAAGAGAGAAGTAGAGTCATTTTCTATAGACTTCTATACAACCAGAGGAGTCGCCCCCTGGTGGTCAGGAGAGAGAATGCAGCTTTAACACATGAAGCTTTGACTTCTATACAACCAGAGGAGTCGCCCCCTGGTGGTCAGGAGAGAGAATGCAGCTTTAACACATGAAGCTTTGACTTCTATACAACCAGAGGAGTCGCCCCCTGGTGGTCAGGAGAGAGAATGCAGCTTTAACACATGAAGCTTTGACTTCTATACAACCAGAGGAGTCGCCCCCTGGTTGAGACTCTGCCTCGACAGTGGACTCACTAATAAAACGTTTTCGCTGATATTGTGCTTATATGGTGCATATATCTACTTCACTGTGCATCATGTAATATTCCAGCACAGAATACTGTAATAATGCACACAGAAGGAGGAACATATGTTAATAGGAGCCCAGCAGCTCATTCTAGCCCGAGGGGCCCCGAACAGGTTGATCGGTCCCCGTCAGTATTCATATAAAATACATGTGATTTAAAGAAAATGAGCCAAACTGCGTAAAATAAGTGGTGCAGGAATTTAAAATGTTCCTGTGTGGAGTTATTGTTCATTTACTCCAAACTTGTCACTCAGTTTTCAGCAGCTGCTCAACTTTTAGTATGGAACCTTTAAAAAGAGCCCAATCATATATATCTCACTCATGTCTCACTCATATCTCACTCATGTCTCACTCATACCTCACTCATATCTCACTCATGTCTCACTCATACCTCACTCATGTCTCACTCATATCTCACTCATGTCTCACTCATATCTCACTCATACCTCACTCATATCTCATTCATATCTCACTCATGTCTCACTCATTCTCACTCATACCTCACTCATACCTCACTCATATCTCACTCATACCTCACTCATACCTCACTCATGTCTCACTCATACCTCACTCATGTCTCACTCATATCTCACTCATACCTCACTCATGTCTCACTCATATCTCACTCATACCTCACTCATGTCTCACTCATACCTCACTCATGTCTCACTCATATCTCACTCATGTCTCACTCATATCTCACTCATATCTCACTCATGTCTCACTCATGTCTCACTCATATCTCACTCATATCTCACTCATGTCTCACTCATGTCTCACTCATATCTCACTCATACCTCACTCATACCTCACTCATGTCTCACTCATGTCTCACTCATATCTCACTCATATCTCACTCATGTCTCACTCATGTCTCACTCATACCTCACTCATGTCTCACTCATGTCTCACTCATGTCTCACTCATGTCTCACTCATGTCTCACTCATACCTCACTCATACCTCACTCATGTCTCACTCATACCTCACTCATACCTCACTCATGTCTCACTCATGTCTCACTCATATCTCACTCATATCTCACTCATGTCTCACTCATGTCTCACTCATATCTCACTCATACCTCACTCATACCTCACTCATGTCTCACTCATGTCTCACTCATACCTCACTCATATCTCACTCATGTCTCACTCATGTCTCACTCATATCTCACTCATGTCTCACTCATGTCTCACTCATATCTCACTCATACCTCACTCATGTCTCACTCATGTCTCACTCATACCTCACTCATATCTCACTCATGTCTCACTCATGTCTCACTCATATCTCACTCATGTCTCACTCATGTCTCACTCATACCTCACTCATGTCTCACTCATATCTCACTCATGTCTCACTCATACCTCACTCATGTCTCACTCATGTCTCACTCATATCTCACTCATACCTCACTCATATCTCACTCATACCTCACTCATGTCTCACTCATATCTCACTCATGTCTCACTCATACCTCACTCATACCTCACTCATATCTCACTCATCCTGAAATATGAATTATCCATCGTGTCCTGGACATTCTGCTGATGCAGAGAAACCAGCGTGATGCAATCTGAGACAAGATGTTGAAGTTTCTAAACCCAGCAGATGATAACTGTACGGCAACAAAGAAGGGACATGAAGCACGAGGAGCAGACTATCAGCTGACAGCTGACGAGAGGAGAGAGGAGCAGGAGGAGGAGGAGGAGAGAGGAGAGGGAGGAGGAGGAGGAGAGAGGAGGAGGAGAGGAGGAGGAGAGAGGAGAAAGGAGAGGAGGAGGAGGAGGAGGAGAGAGGAGGAGGAGAGGAGGAGGAGAGAGGAGAGAGGAGAGACAGGAGAGAGGAGGAGGAGAGAGGAGAGAGGAGAGAGGAGAGAGGAGGAGGAGGAGAGAGGAGAGGGAGGAGGAGGAGAGAGGAGGAGGAGAGGAGGAGAGAGGAGAGAGGAGAAAGGAGAGGAGGAGGAGGAGGAGGAGAGAGGAGGAGGAGAGAGGAGAGGAGGAGGAGAGGAGGAGAGAGGAGGAGGACAGAGGAGAGAGGAGAGAGGAGGCGGAGAGAGGAGGAGGAAGAGGAGAGAAGAGAGACAGGAGGAGGAGGAGAGAGGAGGAGGAGAGAGGAGGAGGAAGAGGAGAGACAGGAGAGAGGAGAGAGGAGGAGGAGAGAGGAGAGACAGGAGAGAGGAGAGAGGAGGGACAGGAGAGAGGAGGAGGAGAGGAGGAGGAGAGAGGAGGAGGACAGAGGAGGCGGAGAGAGGAGGAGGAAGAGGAGAGAAGAGAGAGGAGGAAGAAGAGGAGAGAGGAGAGACAGGAGAGAGGAGAGAGGAGGAGGAGAGAGGAGAGACAGGAGAGAGGAGAGAGGAGGAGGAGGAGGAAGAGGAGAGAGGAGAGACAGGAGAGAGGAGGAGGAGAGAGGAGAGAGGAGGAGGAGGAGGCCCGCGACACGCCGCTCTCTGTTAACACTCAGCCAGCAGCAGAGCGGATCCTAATGGCCTCGACAAAACTTTTCATTTTATAATTGGCAGGCAGCCG
>JACSYO010002003.1:60000-80000 GCA_016806645.1 Ophiodon elongatus | reverse complement strand
CAAGACCAGAGTGTATCAAGACCACGACCTGAGTGTATCAAGACCAGAGTGTATCAAGACCACGACCTGAGTGTATCAAGACCAGAATCTATCAAGACCACGGCCTGAGTGTATCAAGACCAGAGTGTATCAAGACCACGACCTGAGTGTATCAAGGCCAGAATCTATCAAGACCATGACCTGAGTGTATCAAGACCAGAGTGTATCAAGACCTGAGTGTATCAAGACTAGAGTGTATCAAGACCAAGACCTGAGTCTACCGAGACCTGAGTGTATCAAGACCAAGACCTGAGTGTATCAAGACCAGAGTCTATCAAGACCACGACCTGAGTGTATCAAGACCAGAGTGTATCAAGACCACGACCTGAGTGTATCAAGACCAGAATCTATCAAGACCATGACCTCAAGACTAGAGTGTATCAAGACCAAGACCTGAGTCTACCGAGACCTGAGTGTATCAAGACCAAGACCTGAGTCTACCGAGACCTGAGTCTACCGAGACCTGAGTGTATCAAGACCGAGACCTGAGTCTATCGAGACCTGAGTCTACCGAGACCTGAGTCTATCGAGACCTGAGTCTACCGAGACCAGAGTGTATCAAGACCAAGACCTGAGTCTACCGAGACCTGAGTCTACCGAGACCTGAGTGTATCAAGACCGAGACCTGAGTCTACCGAGACCTGAGTCTACCGAGACCTGAGTCTACCGAGACCTGAGTCTATCGAGACCTGAGTCTACCGAGACCTGAGTCTATCGAGACCTGAGTCTACCGAGACCAGAGTGTATCAAGACCAAGACCTGAGTCTACCGAGACCTGAGTCTACCGAGACCAGAGTGTATCAAGACCAAGACCTGAGTCTACCGAGACCTGAGTCTACCGAGACCTGAGTCTACCGAGACCTGAGTCTACCGAGACCAGAGTGTATCAAGACCAAGACCTGAGTCTACCGAGACCTGAGTCTACCGAGACCTGAGTCTATCGAGACCTGAGTCTACCGAGACCTGAGTCTACCGAGACCTGAGTCTATCGAGACCTGAGTCTACCGAGACCTGAGTCTACCGAGACCTGAGTCTACCGAGACCTGAGTCTATCGAGACCTGAGTCTACCGAGACCTGAGTCTACCGAGACCTGAGTCTATCGAGACCTGAGTCTACCGAGACCAGAGTGTATCAAGACCAAGACCTGAGTCTACCGAGACCTGAGTCTACCGAGACCTGAGTGTATCAAGACCAAGACCTGAGTCTACCGAGACCTGAGTCTACCGAGACCAGAGTGTATCAAGACCAAGACCTGAGTCTACCGAGACCTGAGTCTACCGAGACCAGAGTGTATCAAGACCAAGACCTGAGTCTACCGAGACCTGAGTCTACCGAGACCTGAGTCTACCGAGACCTGAGTCTACCGAGACCTGAGTGTATCAAGACCAAGACCTGAGTCTACCGAGACCTGAGTCTACCGAGACCTGAGTCTATCGAGACCTGAGTCTACCGAGACCTGAGTGAGTTTGTGTTTAATAACTTCTTGTCTCCCTATCAGGTTTTTAATCAGTCTGAAGAGAGAACCAGGACCCCGTCTGGACTCAAACCAGGGACTCTGGGGTTACCCCCCTACTGAGCCCCATCTCCACTCAGGGCTGTGTGTGTGTGTGTGTGTGTTTGTGTGTGTGTGTGTGTGTGTTTGTGTGTGTGTGTGTGTGTGTGTGTGTGTGTGTGTGTGTGTGTGTGTGTGTGTGTGTGTGTGTGTGTGTGTGTGTGTGTGTGTGTGTGTTTGTGTGTGTGTGTGTGTGTGTGCTGAGACCCTCTCTCAGGGTCCTGAACAGGGACTGAAGGGGACCCTGATCCAGTGGAGACCAGTCCATGAGGATCAGCTCTGATTCGTTCATCAAACCGACCAATCGGAGGCGAGCTCCCGAGGTCGTGTTCCAGGCCTGTGATTGGCTGCTGGGGTCCTAAGGTGGTCCCACCTCCGGTCTCTGATCGATTCCTGCAGCGGGTCCACGTGGGCGGAGCTTAGTCCAGGAGGGAAAGTTATTAAATAAACGATGTGATTCATATCTAATCCTTCTCTGATCTGATCACGTGACTGATCACACTTTGAGGGATCAGGACTATCCTCCTGGTTATAGAAGAGAATATTAGTTCAGCAGATGGTCCAAAGACTTTTCTACCCAGAGGGATTCCGGGAGAAACATTTCATATTTTCAAATCTTTTTTTATCTCTCAGATGTGAAAATGGTTCAATGTCAGGAAGCAGATCTCTGGCACAACGCGTTATGTATCTGTAGTTTCATGTGCTGGTCCTGAGGCTCTCCGTGATGGAGATCCACTCTGTGATTTAATATTCTCATCAAAACCGTGAACTGCTGAGCTGAAGACGTTATGCAGCGGATATTTGTTCATATTTGCTGATATTTGCTGATATTTGTTGATATTTGTTGATATTTGTTGATATTTGTTGATATTTGCTGATATTTGTTGATATTTGTTGATATTTGTTGATATTTGCTGATATTTGTTGATATTTGCTGATATTTGCTGATATTTGCTGATATTTGTTGATATTTGTTGATATTTGTTGATATTTGTTGATATTTGCTGATATTTGTTGATATTTGCTGATATTTGTTGATATTTGTTGATATCTGAACAATAAGCTTTATGCTCATTACAGACTCAGGAGGAATCTGAGGAAACAAACTGAAGACTTTGTGAAGCTTGAAATATGAATTCTGTCCTGATGGTGGCGCTGCAGCAGAAGAGAGGCATGAGGGCTCATCCCCTGGGGAGCAGGAGGAACCACATCTCAGACCTCCTGGAGGAGGAACCACATCTCAGACCTCCTGGAGGAGGAACCACATCTCAGCCCTCCTGGAGGAGGAACCACATCTCAGACCTCCTGGAGGAGGAACCACATCTCAGCCCTCCTAGAGGAGGAACCACATCTCAGCCCTCCTGGAGGAGGAACCACATCTCAGCCCTCCTAGAGGAGGAACCACATCTCAGCCCTCCTAGAGGAGGAACCACATCTCAGCCCTCCTGGAGGAGGAACCACATCTCAGCCCTCCTAGAGGAGGAACCACATCTCAGCCCTCCTGGAGGAGGAACCACATCTCAGCCCTCCTGGAGGAGGAACCACATCTCAGCCCTCCTAGAGGAGGAACCACATCTCAGACCTCCTGGAGGAGGAACCACATCTCAGCCCTCCTAGAGGAGGAACCACATCTCAGCCCTCCTGGAGGAGGAACCACATCTCAGACCTCCTGGAGGAGGAACCACATCTCAGACCTCCTGGAGGAGGAACCACATCTCAGACCTCCACGTGAGTTCTGTTCACTCTGAGAATAGAAGTAAATTATCACATATCTAAGTCAGAACAGAATCCTCACTGAGACCAGAACGTGGATCACATCACTCCAGTTCTGAGGTCTCTGGCTTCCTGTCCAACAAAGAGTAGACTTTATAATCCTGCTGATGGTTCATAAGGCACTGAATGGTTTAGGGCCTACATACATTTGCTGCTACCTTATGAACCATCCCGACCCCTGAGGTCGTCTGGGATCGGTCTACTTCCTGTTAGGTCTACTTCCTGTTAGGTCTACTTCCTGTTAGGTCTACTTTCTGTTAGGTCTACTTTATGTTAGGTCTACTTCCTGTTAGGTCTACTTCCTGTTAGGTCTACTTCCTGTTAGGTCTACTTCCTGTTCCAAGAGTCAGAACTAAACATGGAGAAGCAGCGTTCAGTTCTTCTGCTCCACATATCTGGAACAAGGTCCCTGAAAGCTGCAGGTCTGCTGAGACCCTCAGAGACCCTCAGAGACCATCAGAAACTCTCAGAGACCCTCAGAGACCACCAGAGACCCTCAGAGACCATCAGAAATCCTCAGAGACCCTCAGAGACCATCAGAGACCACCAAAGACCCTCAGAGACCCTCAGAGACCACCAGAGACCCTCAGAGACCACCGGAGACCACCAGAGACCATTAGAGACCCTCGGAGACCCTCAGAGACCATCAGAGACCCTCAGAGACCATCAGAGACTCCCAGAGACCCTCAGAGACCCTCAGAGACCACCAGAGACCATCAGAGACCCTCAGAGACCATTAGAGACCCTCAGAGACCACCAGAGACCCCCAGAGACCATTAGAGACCCTCAGAGACCATCAGAGACTATCAGAGACCATCAGCTCCTTTAAATCCAGATTGAAGACTCTTCTGTTTGTTGCCTTTAATCGAACCAGATTCAAGGATCTTAATCATCCACGCCCATTTCCACCCGGCCGGTCAGCTCCTCCATCACCTCCTCCATCACCTCCTCCATCACCTCCTCCTTCACCCCCTCCATAACCTCCTCCATCACCTCCTCCATCACCTACTCCATCACCTCCTCCATCACCTCCTCCATCACCTCCTTCGGCACCTCCTCCATAACCTCCTTCATCACCTCCTTCATCACCTCCTCCATCACCCCCTCCATCACCTCCTTCATCACCTCCATCACCTCCTTCATCACCTCCTCCATAACCTCCTCCATCACCTACTCCATCACCTCCTTTGGCACCTCCTCCATAACCTCCTTCATCACCTCCTTCGGCACCTCCTCCACAACCTCCTTCATCACCTCCTTCATCACCTCCTCCATCACCTCCTTAATCACCTCCTCCATCACCTCCTCCATAACCTCCTCCATAACCTCCTCCATCACCTACTCCATCACCTCCTTTGGCACCTCCTCCATAACCTCCTTCATCACCTCCTCCATCACCTCCTTCATCACCTCCTCCATCACCTCCTCCATAACCTCCTCCATCACCTCCTTCATCACCTCCTCCATAACCTCCTCCATCACCTCCTCCATCACCTACTCCATCACCTCCTTCATCACCTCCTCCATCACCTCCTCCATAACCTCCTCCATCACCTCCTCCATCACCTACTCCATCACCTCCTTCGGCACCTCCTCCATAACCTCCTCCATCACCTACTCCATCACCTCCTTCGGCACCTCCTCCATAACCTCCTTCATCACCTCCTCCATCACCTCCTTCATCACCTCCTCCATCACCTCCTTCATCACCTCCATCGGCACCTCCTCCATAACCTCCTTCATCACCTCCTTCATCACCTCCTCCATCACCTCCTCCATTACCTCCTCCATCACCTCCTTCATCACCTCCTCCATCACCTCCTCCATCACCTCCTCCATCACCTCCTCCATTACCTCCTCCATCACCTCCTCCATCGGCGTTCAGGGCAGAAAGACTTGCAATGAGGAGGTCGTGTTTCATGAGCTGTAAATTAAATGTATTATATTCATGAATTAGCATTCAAATGAAAGTACTGTAATATTTATCCATAAGCAGTATATGAACTCGGTGTCTGTGGCAACATTTCCAACATTTTAAAATGGGGGTTTATAGTTTCTTCATTACAAACAAAGATAGAACTTTTGACTGCTGAAGACAATTCTATTGATTTCACTCAAATATAAATTATTAATGTAGCAGTGAAATGTTGAGATGTTCCTGAGCCACCGCTTCACGTGAAGCCTCAACATCGTGACATCTGAACGTCCTTAAAATGATGTTGTAATATTTGATAACGTGTGGAGAGGCTCAGCTTGTTGAGAGTCCACATGTCGAGTGTCTGGATATGTTTATTGTTTAAAACCAACATCATGTTCGGAGAGAAAGCAGCTTTACAGCTTTTGTACAAAAATGAAATATGAAATGTATTTTATGAAACAGTTTCCAGAGACAAACCTCGCTTTGTGTCTGCAGTTTGGTTTGTTTAGTGTTCAGAGACAAAGCTTCTGTACAGACTCCTATTGAGAGAACTGAGAAACCACACACACACACACACACACACACACACACACACACACACACACACACACACACACACACACACACACACACACACACACAGCAGGTTGCGTCTCTGCTTGTTTTTCAGCATCGATCGCAGACATCGACCTGCTGAGCCTCACAACATCCAGCTAGTAACCAGACAGCCACTGACCGACTGCTCCATCGATCCTCTGCTTCACCGACTGACACGACTGTTTCCTGTCTGTTCATGAACCAACTGACTGGTTCAAAGACGACTGTTTCCTGTCTGTTGGTGAACTGATGAACTGTACGCAGCAGACGTCATTCAGCACGGATGTTAAAAGGGTTGGCGGGTCGATAGCTCGCTGTGAGAAGAGAGCTCCTGATTGGCTGGGATGAGTCTCACCGGTTGTTCCGTGCCGTACGGTGAAGAAGAGGCGGGCCGTACGGTGAAGAAGAGGCGGGCCGTACGGTGAAGAAGAGGCGGGCCGTACGGTGAAGAAGAGGCGGGCCGTACGGTGAAGAAGAGGCGACCCGCATGGTGAAGAAGAGGCGGGCCGTACGGTGAAGAAGGGGCAGCCGTACGGTGAAGAAGAGGCGGGCCGAACGGTGAAGAAGAGGCGGGCCGTACGGTGAAGAAGGGGCAGCCGTACGGTGAAGAAGAGGCGGGCCGAACGGTGAAGAAGAGGCGGGCCGAACGGTGAAGAAGAGGCGGGCCGTACGGTGAAGAAGAGGCGGGCCGCACGGTGAAGAAGAGGCGGGCCGTACGGTGAAGAAGAGGCGGGCCGTACGGTGAAGAAGAGGCGGGCCGTACGGTGAAGAAGAGGCGGGCCGTACGGTGAAGAAGGGGCGGGCCGAACGGTGAAGAAGAGGCGGGCCGAACGGTGAAGAAGAGGCGGGCCGAACGGTGAAGAAGAGGCGGGCCGTACGGTGAAGAAGACCAACAAAACCCAAAAAGGCCGACGGTGAAGAAGAGGCGGGCCGAACGGTGAAGAAGAGGCGGGCCGTACGGTGAAGAAGAGGCGGGCCGAACGGTGAAGAAGAGGCGGCACGGCGGGCCGTACGGTGAAGAAGAGGCGGGCCGAACGGTGAAGAAGGGCGGGCCGAACGGTGAAGAAGAGGCGGGCCGTACGGTGAAGAAGCTGCGGGCCGCAGAAGAAGGGGCGGGCCGTACGGTGAAGAAGAGGCGGGCGTACGGTGAAGCAGAGGCGGGCCGAACGGTGAAGAAGGGGCGGCCGTACGGTGAAGAAGAGGCGGGCCGAACGGTGAAGAAGGGGCGGCCGTACGGTGAAGAAGCTGCGGGCCGCACGGTGAAGAAGAGGCGGGCCGTACGGTGAAGAAGAGGCGGGCCGAACGGTGAAGAAGCGGCGGCCGTACGGTGAAGAAGAGGCGGGCCGAACGGTGAAGAAGAGGCGGGCCGAACGGTGAAGAAGAGGCGGGCCGAACGGTGAAGAAGAGGCGGGCCGCTCGGTGAAGAAGAGGCGGGCCGCTCGGTGAAGAAGAGGCGGGCCGAACGGTGAAGAACAGGCGGGCCACTCGGTGAAGAAGAGGCGGGCAGAACGGTGAAGAAGCTGCGGGCCGCACGGTGAAGAAGAGGCGGGCCGTACGGTGAAGAAGGGGCGGGCCGAACGGTGAAGAGAGGCGGGCCGAACGGTGAAGAAGAGGCGGGCCGAACGGTGAAGAAGAGGCGGGCCGTACGGTGAAGAAGAGGCGGGCCGAACGGTGAAGAAGAGGCGGGCCGTACGGTGAAGAAGAGGCGGGCCGAACGGTGAAGAAGGGGCGGGCCGAACGGTGAAGAAGAGGCGGGCCGTACGGTGAAGAAGCTGCGGGCCGCACGGTGAAGAAGGGGCGGGCCGTACGGTGAAGAAGAGGCGGGCGTACGGTGAAGCAGAGGCGGGCCGAACGGTGAAGAAGGGGCGGCCGTACGGTGAAGAAGAGGCGGGCCGAACGGTGAAGAAGGGGCGGCCGTACGGTGAAGAAGCTGCGGGCCGCACGGTGAAGAAGAGGCGGGCCGAACGGTGAAGAAGCTGCGGGCCGTACGGTGAAGAAGAGGCGGGCCGAACGGTGAAGAAGCTGCGGGCCGTACGGTGAAGAAGAGGCGGGCCGAACGGTGAAGAAGAGGCGGGCCGAACGGTGAAGAAGCTGCGGGCCGCACGGTGAAGAAGAGGCGGGCCGCTCGGTGAAGAAGAGGCGGGCCGTACGGTGAAGAAGAGGCGGGCCGAACGGTGAAGAAGAGGCGGGCCACTCGGTGAAGAAGAGGCGGGCAGAACGGTGAAGAAGCTGCGGGCCGCACGGTGAAGAAGAGGCGGGCCGTACGGTGAAGAAGGGGCGGGCCGAACGGTGAAGAAGAGGCGGGCCGAACGGTGAAGAAGAGGCGGGCCGAACGGTGAAGAAGAGGCGGGCCGAACGGTGAAGAAGGGGCGGGCCGTACGGTGAAGAAGAGGCGGGCCGAACGGTGAAGAAGGGGCGGGCCGTACGGTGAAGAAGGGGCGGGCCGTACGGTGAAGAAGCTGCGGGCCATATGGTGACGGATGGTGATGAAGCTAAAGATAAACTCTCCGCCTGGCAGAGGAGGGAGGAGTGCTGCTCCGTATTTATTCCTCTGGTTTTCACGCTGAAGTGATAATTTCTTCAGGAGCAGATTGTTGACTCGTCCTCCCACTCGCGGCTTTTAAAGCTGTTTCCTTGTGGCTTTATTTTGGCGAAGGCGAGCGCACAAAAACCCTGTAAACCCCCCCACCCCCCCCCCCACCCCCTAAACCCCCTCATCTCTGAAATCCTCCAACCAGCGGATGCTTCTTACCACCAGGAAGTCACGTGAGCGGATCACTGAGGATCGTGTGATCACCTCTGGCTTTAGGTGCTCTGCTTATTGAATTTGAGCTCTTCTCCATATGAATATAAGACGGTTGAGTTTACATATATATATATATATATATATATATATATATATATATATATATATAATATAGATCTGTATAGACGTGTTCTCCATGTTCTTCACGTCTGTGATGAGATCGTCTTCACAGAAGAGAAGATTCTCTTCACTCAGCGAGTTCAGGAGCAGAAAATAGACTCGCAGCCTAAAACAATCAGGGAGGTCTGATACATATATGTATAAATGTATATAGTATATGTATAAATGTATATAGTATATGTATAAATGTATATGTATAAATGTATATAGTATATGTATAAATGTATATAGTATATGTATAAATGTATATGTATAAATGTATATAGTATATGTATAAATGTATATGTATAAATGTATATGTATAAATGTATATAGTATATGTATAAATGTATATGTATAAATGTATATAGTATATGTATAAATGTATATGTATAAATGTATATGTATAAATGTATATGTATAAATGTATATGTATAAATGTATATGTATAAATGTATAAACGACACATTACAGGACTCCTTCGCAATAAAACGCCTGCAGAGAAGATTGACCTCAACACGTAAAATAAATAATCACTGTTTGTATTTAGTCTCAAGTCAGTTAATGTTTGACTACTGACACACACACACACACACACACACACACACACACACACTGCGTATGAGTAGAATATATTACAGTGAGTCAGATGCTGCTGTGTGACTTCTCTCTTTTGAAGAATACAGTTCATACTGTAGAGGTGTGTGTGTGTGTGTGTGTGTGTGTGTGTGTGTGTGTGTGTGTGTGTGTGTGTGTGTGTGTGTGTGTGTTTTTGCTTCATCAGACAAAAGACATATTGTGTGAATCCATAACTTTCTTCCATCTTGTTTCTGCCCTCGTTCCTCCAGAAGACGCTGAGCAGCTCTGAAGTATTGTTTTGTTTTGTATCTCTGGGTTTAGTTTCTGTGATGTGAGAATCTGTTACAGATTTCCAGAAAGTCGTCACACGTCGTTCTGAACAAGAGGAAGCTTCAGCATCAGGTGGAGAGTGATCTCTGCTTTCTGATTGGCTCCTGGTGTGGGCAGTGATCTCTGCTTTCTGATTGGCTCCTGGTGTGGGCAGTGATCTCTGCTCTCTGATTGGCAAAGGAAAAGGTAAAAGGTAAAGGAAGTAGTCATAAAGGAAGTCGTCATAAAGGAAGTCGTCATAAAGGAAGTAGTCATAAAGGAAGTAGTCATAAAGGAAGTAGTCATAAAGGAAGTCGTCATAAAGGAAGTAGTCATAAAGGAAGTAGTCATAAAGGAAGTAGTCATAAAGGAAGTCGTCATAAAGGAAGTAGTCATAAAGGAAGTAGTCATAAAGGAAGTCGTCATAAAGGAAGTAGTCATAAAGGAAGTCGTCATAAAGGAAGTCGTCATAAAGGAAGTAGTCATAAAGGAAGTAGTCATAAAGGAAGTAGTCATAAAGGAAGTCGTCATAAAGGAAGTAGTCATAAAGGAAGTAGTCATAAAGGAAGTCGTCATAAAGGAAGACGTCGTCATGAACGATGTCGTCATGAACAAAGAAAAGCCGTTGTTGTTGTTTTTGTTGTTTTTTCTGGCGACTGGTTGAAATTAACTCATCGGCTTCAGTGAAGTGAACGTGGATCCATGAAGCACTGATGACATCATCAAATCAATCCAAAGTCCGCGTTCCGCGTCAGTCCGTGTGACGTCATGGTTCCTCCTCTAGAAGGAGGCGGGGTCATGGTTCCTCCTCTAGAAGGAGGCGGGGTCATGGTTCCTCCTCTAGCAGGAGGCGGGGTCATGGTTCCTCCTCTAGAAGGAGGCGGGGTCATGGTTCCTCCTCTAGAAGGAGGCGGGGTCATGGTTCCTCCTCTAGCAGGAGGCGGGGTCAACAGGAGATGTTTCTACGGACCAAACTTCAGGTGTGAAGGAGCTGATTTTAACTCGATGAAAAGAAGAAGTTTCTTAGTTTACAGGAAGTGAGGTCATTTAATTCCTTCTGAATTATTACCGGGAACATTTCAACGCACAGGTCTGGATTGGTGACGATCTCCTGCTCACATACTTCAGGATTTAAAGACTTCTGCACTCAGATTTGGTTAAAAATGGTGAAAGCAGCCGTCACAGACCTCCGCCCATGTCGGGAAAAGAGCCCATCAAACATGAATCTAGTTGTAGATGAACGGTTCCAGTCCAGCAGAGCTCCATGTTCTCCTCAGTAGAACCTCCCAGTCCAGCAGAGCTCCATGTTCTCCTCAGTAGAACCTCCCAGTCCAGCAGAGCTCCATGTTCTCCTCAGTAGAACCTCCCAGTCCAGAGCTCCATGTTCTCCTCAGTAGAAGATCCCAGTCCAGCAGAGCTCCATGTTCTCCTCAGTAGAACCTCCCAGTCCAGAGCTCCATGTTCTCCTCAGTAGAACATCCCAGTCCAGCAGAGCTCCATGTTCTCCTCAGTAGAACCTCCCAGTCCAGAGCTCCATGTTCTCCTCAGTAGAACCTCCCAGTCCAGAGCTCCATGTTCTCCTCAGTAGAACCTCCCAGTCCACAGCTCCATGTTCTCCTCAGTAGAACCTCCCAGTCCAGAGCTCCATGTTCTCCTCAGTAGAACCTCCCAGTCCAGAGCTCCATGTTCTCCTCAGTAGAACCTCCCAGTCCAGAGCTCCATGTTCTCCTCACACCTGAAGGTTTAGGTGTACTGGCCCTTTAACGCGGTGGCTGTGTTCTGAGCTGAATGTTGAACACGTTGAGGGAAGAGAAGCCGCCGTGTAGCTGCTCTGGTACCTGCCTGCCCCCCCCCCCTCCACCAGCCCCCCCTCCCCCTCCCCCTCCCCCTCCCTCTCGTCCCCCTCTGTGAGGCTGAAGAGCTCTTTTTGTTTAGCACCGAGTCGCCCTAAAAACTACAATACCAGGAGACGTGTTTAATATTCCTCTCTGTACATCAGATATTTTCTTTTGCATGAAATCAGATATTTGCCCCGTTAATATTCTCCAGCTTCCATTATGCACAAAAAAACATTTTATACTTTGACCAAGAAAATGATGCCTGGGAGGCGTTTCACTACGGGGGCTGCAGCCGCACCGAGGGGGGGCCGGCTGACGAAGAGCCACAGTGCCCCCTACAGGCAGGAGGAGGAAGAGCAGGGGGAGGAGGAGGAGGAGGAGGAGGAGGAGGAGGAGGAAGAGCAGAGGGAGGAAGAGCAGAGAGAAGGAGGAAGAGGAGAAGGAGGAGGAGGAAGAGGAAGAGCAGAGGGAGGAAGAGGAGGAAGAGCAGAGGGAGGAAGAGGAGGAGGAGGAAGAGCAGAGGTAGGAAGAGGAGGAGGAGGAAGAGCAGAGGGAGGAAGAGGAGGAAGACAAACAGAGGAGCAGCGTTCAGAAGGAAAAAGGTTTGAAGAAACAAAGATATTTTATCTGAAGCAGGATTACATTTTATTTTTCTTCCTCAAACAAATATTCATATTCACAGAAATGGTTGTCAAACTTTGCAGAAAAAGCCAAACTACAAAATTCTCTCAACTCACCTGAAAAGATTTTAAAATAATTGTTAATATTCTGTATTTCTGTAATTACCGTCGTGAGAAAACCCTGAGATATTCATATTTGATACGTCTGCTTGATGATTTCATTTCATCTGTTTACCGTCTGAATAAATCAAAATCTTTTGATGAAGATGATGAAGAGGATGAAGAGGATGAAGAGGATGAGGATGATGAAGATGCATCATCGCGGTTTGAGTCCGTTTGAATCCTTTAGACGAGGAGCAAATATAATAAACAACATAACACAATTATTATGAGACAAGAAGGAACCCAAAATATATTCATCTTATATAAGAAAAATGTAAATTAATTAATTATATTTAATTTAATTTGTGATCTAATTGATGAAAGCAAAGAAGGAAAGTGAAGACAGAGATTCCTTCAGATAAAATGATTATTAATCTGTTTGTTTGTTCCTATGAACTCCATTCTCTCTAACGTATAAATATATAAAGTATTTATAATTGTCTTCTGTAAATCCTCGAGCTGCCAATAAAAACTAATTAAATGAAGGAAACGATAAAAAACAACAAGTGAGATCAAATTACACAAATATAAAAGACTTTTCAATAATCCAAAAAGGATTATGGTTTTAACGTGTCACAGTAAATTATTCCTATCAAAGAAAGCTTCTTTTTATATAGATATATATAGATATATAGATACAGATGTATAGGTATATATATATATATATATATATATATAAAGATATATATATATATATCTATATATAGATCTATAGATGTATAGATATATACAGATATATATATATCTATATATCTATAGATATATAGATATATAGATGTATATATACAGATATATAAATATATAGATATATCTATAGATATATACAGATATATAGATATATAGATATATATAGATATATAGCAGAGCTGACAGTTACACTGAAGAATACATATATATATATATATATATATATGTATATATATATATATGTATATATATATATATATATGTATGTATGTATGTATGTCTCAGTGTGTCCTGTCTGTCCTCTCAGTGTCTCCTGTCTGTCCTCTCAGTGTCTCCTGTCTGTCCTCTCAGTGTCTCTTCTCTGTCCTCTCAGTGTCTCCTGTCTGTCCTCTCACTGTCTCCTGTCTGTCCTCTCAGTGTCTCCTGTCTGTCCTCTCAGTGTCTCCTGTCTGTCCTCTCAGTGTCTCCTGTCTGTCCTCTCAGTGTCTCGGTACATCTGAGCTGGAGGACGCGTCTCCCCGTCTCTCTGCTTGGTTTCTTCTCGTTGTTGTTGTCTTTGTTGTTCCTGTAAACAAAGACGTGTGATGAGGCCTCATCACAGCTCACATTTATAAAAAGACATTATGCAATAAGATTATGTAATCAGCAGATCAAACACAGAACAAAGATAAGGAGAGGACAGGAGCAGCGAGGAGGAGGGAGGAGGAGGAGCGAGGAGGAGGGAGGAGGAGGAGCGAGGAAGGAGGAGGAGGGAGGAGGAGCGAGGAGGGAGGAGGAGCGAGGAGGAGGGAGGAGCGAGGAGGGAGGAGGAGGGAGGAGGAGCGAGGAGGGAGGAGGAGCAAGGAGGAGGAGCGAGGAGGAGGGAGGAGGAGCAAGGAGGAGGAGCGAGGAGGAGGGAGGAGGGAGGAGGAGGGAGGAGGAGCAAGGAGGAGGAGCGAGGAGGAGGGGAGGAGGAGGAGCGAAGAGGGAGGAGGGAGGAGGAGCGAGGAGGAGGGAGAGGAGGAGGAGAGGAGGAAGGAGAGGAGGAGGAGGGAGGAGGAGCGAGGAGGAGGAGCGAGGAGGGAGGAGGAGGGAAACAAAAACAAAAACAAAAAGGAGGAGGAGCGAGGAGGGAGGAGGAGCAAGGACGAGGAGCGAGGAGGAGGGAGGAGGAGCAAGGAGGAGGAGCGAGGAGAAGGGAAGGAGGAGGAGGAGCGAGGAGAGAGGAGGAGCAAGGAGGAGGGAGGACGAGGAGCGAGGAGGAGAAGCGAGGAGCAAGGAGGAGCAAGGAGGAGGAGCAAGAAGAGGAGGAGCGAGGAGAGAGGAGGAGCGAGGAGGAGACACGACATAACTCCACATCAAACTCCTCGTCTCACCTCCATGAGGACGGGGACCTCACACTGCCTCTTCTTTAGGAACTAAACCATCTGGTGCTGGTGCTGGTGCTGGTTCTGGTTCTGGTGCTGGTTCTGGTGCTGGTGCTGGTTCTGGTGCTGGTTCTGGCTCTGGTTCTGGTTCTGGTGCTGGTGCTGGTGCTGGTGCTGGTTCTGGTTCTGGTGCTGGTTCTGGTTCTGGAAGGATCCGGCTGTGAGATGAAATGAGTCGAGGGGGGTCGGGGGGTCGGGGGGGTTCGGCCTGCCAGAGCAGGTGTTCGGCCATATTGGCGCGACCGTTAATTACCCACAGTCGCCCGCGACAACACGGGCACCGGGCAGGAGCCATATTGTCATGACAACATGTCAAGCAGCCGCGAGGGGGGGTCGGGGGTGGGGGGGGTCGGGGGGATCTTTATGATGATGATCATGAATAGAGGGGCAATAATTACAGCACTGCACTCGCCAAAATATACTCCATCTGCGTGTGTGTGTGTGTGTGTGTGTGTGTGTGTGTGTGTGTGTGTGTGTGTGTGTGTGTGTGTGTGTGTGTGTGTGTGTGTGTGTGTGTGTGTGCGTGTGTGCGTGTGTGTGTGTGTGTGTGTGTGTGTGTGTGTGTGTGTGTGTGTGTGTGTGTGTGTGTGTGTGTGTGTGTGTGTGTGTGCGGTGTGTGTGTGTGTGTGTGTGTGTGTGTGTGTGTGTGTGTGTGTGTGTGTGTGTGTGTGTGTGTGTGTGTGTGTGTGTGTGTGTGTGTGTGTGTGTGTGTGTGTGCCTCTGTGTGTGTGTGTGTGTGTGTGTGTGTGTCGTGTGTGTGTGTGTGCGTCTCTGTGTGTGTGTGTGTGTGCGTGCGTGTGTGTGTGTGTGTGTGTGTGTGTGTGTGTGTGTGTGTGTGTGTGTGTGTGTGTGTGTGTGTGTGTGTGTGTGTGTGTTGTGTGTGTGTGTGTGTGTGTGTGTGTGTGTGTGTGTGTGTGTGTGTGTGTGTGTGAGCTTTGTGGAGAACGCCATGAGATTCCATTCCAGATGAAATGGAACAGCAACACAATTATCTCAAGTCCAATTCTTTGAGGCCTTTTGTGTCTGTAAACTGAGCGAGGATTAATGTGTCTGTGGGGTTTAGAGGGGGGGGGTGAAGAGAGGGGGGGGGTGAAGAGAGGGGGGGGTGAAGAGAGGGGGGGGTGAAGAGAGGGGGGGGTGAGAGAGGGGGGTGGGGGGGAAGTAAAAAGCTGTTGCTTCATCTCTCTGGACTCTGGAGAGAAAAGAGAGAAAAATGTGATCTGGAGGCAGCTGGAGAAGAAGAACGGGCCTTCAACGACATGCAGAGAAGAAGAAGAAGAAGAAGAAGAAGAAGAAGAAGAAGAAGAAGAAGAAGAAGAAGAATGAGAAGACAGCAGCCCATTTAAACTGTCAAACATAATGAATGTGGGAACTTAACGAGTATTACCACACCGCCCTCCCAAGGAGAAGGGACGAGGGAGGAGAGAGGAGGGAGGAGAGAGGAGAGAAGAGGGAGGAGGGAGGAGAGAGGAGAGAGGAGGGAGGACAGGGAGTCACAGCCATCCCAGCCGTTACCACGGCAACAGATTGGTAAAAGCGCTGGACCGGTTCTCCCATGATGCTTTGCTCCACTCATCTGGAGTAGTTCACCCTCCACTGATGAAATGAGGAGCAAGGGCCCCAAACTACTGCAGGAGTACTAGTACTGCAGGAGTACTAGTACTGCAGGAGTACGGAGTACTAGTACTGCAGGAGTACTAGTACTGCAGGAGTACTAGTACTGCAGGAGTACTAGTACTGCAGGAGTAAGAGTTCCAGTACTAGTACCGGATCATCTGCAGTAGTACGAGTACACGTAGTCAAGCTAGGATCTGCAGCATCGTAGCAGTAGTACTAGTAGAAGTAGAAGTAGTGACAGCAGGAGTTGTGTTTGTGTTTTTTGTTGTAATTAAAGTAGTAGTAGTAGAAGAGTGGTAGTAGTGGAAGTATATTAGAGAAGCAGTAGTTGTGGTGAAATGGTAGAAGTACTGCAGCAGTACTATCAGTATAGTGGTAAGAAGTTGTGTTTGTGTTGGAGCCGTAATGGTAGCAGTAGTAGTATACATATACTGTATATATATATAGATATATATATACAGTATATATATATCTATATATATATACTGTATATATATCTATATATATATAGATATATGTACAGACAGTTGTTCAGAGAGACAGACAGGTGTTCAGTCAGACAGACAGGTGTAGAGACAGACAGACAAGTATAGAAAGAGACAGACAGGTATAGAGAGAGACAGACAGGTGTAGAGAGAGACAGACAGGTATAGAGAGAGACAGGTGTAGAGAGATACAGACAGGTATAGAGAGAGACAGGTGTAGAGAGACAGACAGGAGACAGACAGGTGTCTAGAGACAGACAGGTGTAGAGAGAGACAGACAGGTGTTCAGAGAGACAGACAGGTATAGAGACAGACAGGTTAGAGAGAACAGACAGGTGTAGAGACAGACAGACAGGTGTAGAGACAGACAGACAGGTGTAGAAGAGACAGACAGGTATAGAGAGAGACAGACAGGTGTAGAGACAGACAGACAGGTATAGAAAGAGACAGACAGGTGTAGAGAGAGACAGACAGCTGTAGAGAGAGACAGACAGGTATAGATAGAGACAGACAGGTGTAGAGAGAGACAGACAGGTGTTAGAGAGAGACAGACAGGTGTAGAGAGAGACAGACAGGTGTAGAGAGAGACAGACAGGTGTAGAGAGAGACAGACAGGTGTAGAGAGAGACAGACAGGTGTAGAGACAGACAGACAGGTATAGAAAGAGACAGACAGGTGTAGAGAGAGACAGACAGGTGTAGAGAGAGACAGACAGGTGTAGAGAGAGACAGACAGGTGTAGAGAGAGACAGACAGGTATAGATAGAGACAGACAGGTGTAGAGAGAGACAGACAGGTGTAGAGAGAGACAGACAGGTGTAGATAGAGACAGACAGGTGTAGAGAGAGACAGACAGGTGTAGAGACAGACAGACAGGTTAGATAGAGACAGACAGGTGTAGAGAGAGACAGACAGCTGTAGAGAGAGACAGACAGGTGTAGAGAGAGACAGACAGGTGTAGAGAGAGACAGACAGGTGTAGAGAGAGACAGACAGGTGTAGAGAGAGACAGACAGGTATAGAGAGAGACAGACAGGTGTTGAGAGAGACAGACAGGTGTAGAGAGAGACAGACAGGTGTAGAGACAGACAGACAAGTATAGAAAGAGACAGACAGGTGTAGAGACAGACAGACAGGTGTAGAGAGAGACAGACAGGTGTAGAGAGAGACAGACAGGTGTAGAGAGAGACAGACAGGTATAGAGAGAGACAGACAGGTGTAGAGAGAGACAGACAGGTATAGAGAGAGACAGACAGGTGTAGAGACAGACAGACAGGTCTAGAGAGAGACAGATGTACATAAAGACAGGTGTCTCATTCTCATTCATCTTTGATGATGTTCCACAATGCCATAGACAGACCAGAACCAGAACCAGAACTAGGTCCAGAATCTGAACCAGAACCTGAACCAGAACCAGAACCAGAACCTGAACCTGGACCAGGACCAGGACCTGCAGTTCCCTCGAGGATGAAATGTTCATTATTGTCTGAACAAACATTTAGATCCTTTTAGAACGTTGAGGTCAACCACACAACCACACAACCACACAACAACAACCACACAACCACACAACAACAACCACACAACCACACAACAGAGACCACATCTGAGACCACATCTGAGACCACATCTGAGATCATATCTGAGACCACATCTGAGACCACATCTGAGATCATATCTGAGACCACATCTGAGACCACATCTGAGATCATATCTGAGACCACATCTGAGACCACATCTGAGATCATATCTGAGACCACATCTGAGACCACATCTGAGATCATATCTGAGACCACATCTGAGACCACATCTGAGACCACATCTGAGATCATATCTGAGACCACATCTGAGACCACATCTGAGACCACATCTGATATCATATCTGAGACCACATCTGAGACCACATCTGAGATCATATCTGAGACCACATCTGAGACCACATCTGAGATCATATCTGAGACCACATCTGAGATCATATCGAGACCACATTGAGACCACATTGAGACCACATCTGAGACCACATTGAGACCACATCTGAGACCACATTGAGACCACATCTCGATGATCATCAGCTGATCCTCATCACTGTTCACAGGAAACTCTGATCAGATGACAAACACATGTTCAGCTGGTATGATTATCAGTAGCTGCATATGTGTTTTATTCTGCACAAGGGAGGCATCAGCCAATCATCACCAGCCAATCATCACCAGCCAATCATCACCAGCCAATCATCACCAGCCAATGAGCATCAGCCAATCATCACCAGCCAATCATCACCAGCCAATCATCACCAGCCAATCATCACCAGCCAATCAGCATCAGCCAATCATCACCAGCCAATCATCACCAGCCAATCATCATCAGCCAATCAGCATCAGCCAATCATCACCAGCCAATCATCACCAGCCAATCAGCATCAGCCAATCATCACCAGCCAATCAGCATCAGCCAATCATCACCAGCCAATCAGCATCAGCCAATCATCACCAGCCAATCAGCATCAGCCAATCATCACCAGCCAATCAGCATCAGCCAATCATCACCAGCCAATCATCATCAGCCAATCAGCATCAGCCAATCAGCATCAGCCAATCAGCAAGCGTCCTGAGTCTCTTGTTTCATGGACTCGTCAGAAGTTTTGGATCCAGAAACAAAAGTTCCCCCACAAGGTCCAGTTCCTGTTTACGGCTCATGTGAATATTAATATGAATGTCCATCTTTATGCAGATGACACTAATGTGTTCTGCTTTGACTCTGTAGAACTTTCCTTTAGTGCTTTTAAAAGACTGTCGGTCTTAATGATAATAATAAATAATAATTATAATAATAATAATAAACATATTACTGCAACATATTGTTCATCTACATACCATGCACACTGAATACATATCTATGAATAATTTACAGCTAATCATCATATTGATCACAGAGATGAGATGATCATCATTTATAGATCTGTTACTCTCAACCTCTGGACTCGTTCATCCTTCTGATCTCATATTCATATTCAGAGATCTCTCACTCGCCACCGTGTTTTAGAATATCATTTAATTCATTGTCATCTAATAAATTGTAATTGCTCCGAGTATTCTCTGTTTTTAATCTGTGAAGCATCTCATAAACTTGAAGTGGTATACAATAAAGATCATTATTATCATGACCTTCTGTATCCATAAATACATAATATAACCTCAATGACTCCTCCGGTTTATTCTTTATTCTTTATTCTTTATTCTGTTTATTCTTTATTCTTTATTCTTTATTCTGTTTAGTCTTTATTCTATTTATTCTTTATTCTTTATTCTTTATTCTTTATTATTTATAACCTTTTATTCTTTATTCTTTATTCTTTATAATCTGTTTATTCTTTATTCTTTATTCTTTATTCTTTATAACCTTTTATTCTTTATTCTTTATTCTTTATAATCTGTTTATTCTTTATTCTTTATTCTTTATTCTTTATAATCTGTTTATTCTTTATTCTTTATTCTTTATTCTTTATAACCTTTTA
>JACSYO010002003.1:27500-57500 GCA_016806645.1 Ophiodon elongatus | reverse complement strand
GGAAGACGAACGTTGTGCGTCCATAAAACGGACAACGTCTCTGGTGGAGACCTGTCAATCACCTGTAGCCCCGCCCTAAAGCATCCCCTGCTTTATGGTCTGTTAGAGACCTGTCAATCACCCTGTAGCCCCGCCCTAAAGCATCCCCTGCTTTATGGTCTGTTAGAGACCTGTCAATCACCCTGTAGCCCCGCCCCTAAAGCATCCCCTCTTTATGGTCTGTTTGACTCTAAATGGACCATAATTTACTAAATGAACATCATGCTGTATTGAAGAAGACTTGAAACTAGAGATTGAGACATAAACTCATGTTTACAATGTTTACTGAGGGAATAAATCAAGAGAGAAGTAGAGTCATTTTCTATAGACTTCTATACAACCAGAGGAGTCGCCCCCTGGTGGTCAGGAGAGAATGCAGCTTTAACACATGAAGCTTTGACTTCTATACAACCAGAGGAGTCGCCCCCTGGTGGTCAGGAGAGAGAATGCAGCTTTAACACATGAAGCTTTGACTTCTATACAACCAGAGGAGTCGCCCCCTGGTGGTCAGGAGAGAGAATGCAGCTTTAACACATGAAGCTTTGACTTCTATACAACCAGAGGAGTCGCCCCTGGTGGTCAGGAGAGAGAATACAGCTTTAACACATGAAGCTTTGACTTCTATACAACCAGAGGAGTCGCCCCCTGGTGGTCAGGAGAGAGAATGCAGCTTTAACACATGAAGCTTTGACTTCTATACAACCAGAGGAGTCGCCCCCTGGTGGTCAGGAGAGAGAATGCAGCTTTAACACATGAAGCTTTGACTTCTATACAACCAGAGGAGTCGCCCCCTGGTGGTCAGGAGAGAGAATGCAGCTTTAACACATGAAGCTTTGACTTCTATAACCAGAGGAGTCGCCCCCTGGTGGTCAGGAGAGAGAATACAGCTTTAACACATGAAGCTTTGACTTCTATACAACCAGAGGAGTCGCCCCCTGGTGGTCAGGAGGATGCAGCTCACATCTCTCTTCTGAATAATTTTTGAAGCTTTTATTCGCAGTGCAAAAGATTAAAAAAATCAACCTCGCTCTGAAGGAAAGTGACTCGGCTTCTTTGTCTGTGTAATATTTGCGTTGTGTGTAAAAGTACAACAGCTTGAAAGGACACGTTGACGTGTGAGTTTCTGGCACAAAGAACCTCCTCTGGGGGTCGAAGGCCTTTGAGTCCTGGACCCCAGCAGAACTCCTGATGGAGAGAAAGGTCACGCGGTGACAAGGCCTCCTCCGGTTGTTCTGCACATTCAGGTCAAAAACTAAATGTCAACCTGCTGGAGGAGGAGTCAGAGGACCAGCAGCCTCATGAGAACACATCAACATCTCAACTCCAACATCCAACATCCATCATCCATCATCCAACGTCCAACATCCATCATCCAACATCCAACATCCAACATCCATCATCCAACATCCATCATCCATCATCCAACATCCATCATCCAACATCCATCATCCAACATCCATCATCCAACATCCATCATCCAACATCCATCATCCATCATCCATCATCCAACATCCATCATCCAACATCCATCATCCAACATCCATCATCCATCATCCAACATCCATCATCCAACATCCAACATCCATCATCCAACATCCATCATCCAACATCCATCATCCATCATCCATCATCCAACATCCATCATCCATCATCCATCATCCAACATCCATCATCCAACATCCATCATCCAACATCCATCATCCAACATCCATCATCCATCATCCAACATCCAACATCCATCATCCAACATCCATCATCCAACATCCATCATCCATCATCCATCATCCAACATCCATCATCCATCATCCATCATCCAACATCCATCATCCAACATCCATCATCCAACATCCATCATCCATCATCCAACATCCATCATCCAACATCCAACATCCATCATCCAACATCCATCATCCAACATCCATCATCCATCATCCATCATCCAACATCCATCATCCATCATCCATCATCCAACATCCATCATCCAACATCCATCATCCAACATCCATCATCCATCATCCATCATCCATCATCCAACATCCAACACCCATCATCCAACATCCATCATCCAACATCCATCATCCATCATCCATCATCCAACATCCATCATCCATCATCCATCATCCAACATCCATCATCCAACATCCATCATCCAACATCCATCATCCAACATCCATCATCCATCATCCATCATCTGGACTGAGGCTGGAGGCTTCAGCCACCACAACACATTCTCTCTGGTCCATGACACCGAGGCACGCTCCTGCTCCACCTCCTGCTCCACCTCCTGCTCCAGCTCCAGCTCCTGCTCCTGCTCCACCTCCTGCTCCACCTCCTGCTCCAGCTCCAGCTCCTGCTCCTGCTCCACCTCCTGCTCCAGCTCCAGCTCCTGCTCCTGTTCCTGCTCCACCTCCAGCTCCACCTCCAGCTCCTGCTCCTGCTCCTGCTCCACCTCCTGCTCCTGCTCCTGCTCCACCTCCACCTCCTGCTCCTGCTCCAGCTCCTGCTCCTGTTCCTGCTCCACCTCCTGCTCCTGCTCCTGCTCCTGCTCCTGCTCCTGCTCCAGCTCCTGCTCCTGTTCCTGCTCCACCTCCACCTCCAGCTCCACCTCCTGCTCCTGCTCCTGCTCCTGTTCCTGCTCCTGCTCCTGCTCCTGCTCCTGCTCCACCTCCTGCTCCTGCTCCAGCTCCTGCTCCTGTTCCTGCTCCACCTCCACCTCCAGCTCCACCTCCTGCTCCTGCTCCTGCTCCTGCTCCTGTTCCTGCTCCTGCTCCACCTCCTGCTCCTGTTCCTGCTCCTGCTCCACCTCCTGCTCCTGCTCCACCTCCACCTCCAGCTCCACCTCCAGCTCCTGCTCCTGCTCCTGCTCCTTTCAAAGGTCTCCACCACATGCACCTCAATGCTCCTCAAGATACACACACACACACACACACACACACACACACGCACACACACACACACACACACGCACACCTATTGAAGTGTGATGTCTGTCGAGAGTTGAATCCTGAACAGCCAATCAGCACGTCGGCTCCTAATTTAATTAATAACTCGTCTAATTAGCAGAAGACGAGCAGCGAGGAGAAAACAGCTGCAGACACCTGAGTGTGTGTGTGTGTGTGTGTGTGTGTGTGTCGGTGTGTGTGTGTGTGTGTGTGTGTGTGTGTGTGTGTGTGTGTGTGGCGTGTGGGTGTGGTGCGTGTGTGTGTGTGGGTGCGTGTGTGTGTGTGTGTGTGTGGTGTGTGTGTGTGCGTGTGTGTGCGTGTGTGCGTGTGTGTGTGTGTGCATTATTCTGAAGTAATGGATCAGCTCCTCTCAGCCCACCAGTCCTGATCCTGATCCTGATCCTGATCTTGATCCTGGTCCTGGTCCTGATCCTGATCCTGATCCTGATCCTGGTCCTGGTCCTGATCCTGGTCCTGACCCTGATCCTGGTCTTGGTCCTGATCCTGATCCTGGTCCTGGTGGTGGAGGAGCCTGAACCACCTGATCTTCACAACAATAAGAAAAAGATTCACTGGAACCTGTTGAGCTTTGCTCCGACTCTGTGATGACCTGTGATGGAGGGAGGCCTCCACCCGGCCTCCACCCGGCCCCCGGGGGCGACTCCTCTGGTTGTATAGAAGTCAAAGCTTCATGTGTTAAAGCTGCATTCTCTCTCCTGACCACCAGGGGGCGACTCCTCTGGTTGTATAGAAGTCAAAGCTTCATGTGTTAAAGCTGCATTCTCTCTCCTGACCACCAGGGGGCGACTCCTCTGGTTGTATAGAAGTCAAAGCTTCATGTGTTAAAGCTGCATTCTCTCTCCTGACCACCAGGGGGCGACTCCTCTGGTTGTATAGAAGTCAAAGCTTCATGTGTTAAAGCTGCATTCTCTCTCCTGACCACCAGGGGGCGACTCCTCTGGTTGTATAGAAGTCTATAGAAAATGACTCTACTTCTCTCTTGATTTATTCCCTCAGTAAACATTGTAAACATGAGTTTATGTCTCAATCTCTAGTTTCAAGTCTTCTTCAATACAGCATGATGTTCATTTAGTAAATTATGGTCCATTAGAGTCAAACAGACCATAAAGAGGGGATGCTTTAGGGGCGGGGCTACAGGGTGATTGACCCTTGGTAACAGATGTTGAAGCTTTGTAACAGGAAGTGGAGGTGGAACAGGAAGTGGAGGTGGAACAGGAACGCTGTGGTAGAGGAAGTGTGTTCCTCTCTGGTGAGAGCGTTCTTCCTCCAGATGGATGATGAGAGTAAACGTGTGATGCTGAAAGCAGAAAAGCTGAAGGAGACTTCCAGCAGAAAGCTGAAGGAGACTTCCAGCAGAAAGCTGAAGGAGACTTCCAGCAGGTCTCAGATAAGGTGTGAAAGGTCAGACTCTCAACTGGTGACGCTCATCAACCCGCCGTGTAAAGGTCACGGCGTGTCTCTCGGCGTGGACCCACACCCGAAAGCGTGTTAGCCCCGAGGGTGCCCCCCCCCCTCCCGCTGGGTGCCCCCCCCGCCCCCGCCCCCGCCCCCGCTGGGTGCCCCCCCCCTGCTGGTTTGAGCCCCCGAGGGAGAAAGCCAGCGCTCCTTTAAACCCTCATTCAGAGGTTGGATCGCTGATGAGGCAACATTTAAAGAGCTGAAGTGAATCGGCCCCATTCCAACACGTCCAGGTGGAGCTGTGGGACATGTGATGAAGTATGGAACCCCCCCCATCACCCCCCCCATGACGTCATTAATACCCGCCCTGTGTCTGTGTGCTGACATCAGGTTCTGCCGGCTCTGCAGAAAGTCTGGAACACATTCAGGTGAATGATGAGATCTCAAAGAGGCCAGAGGCCTGATGAGGGGCTCGCTGACCTTTGACCTCCACCGCCGGGTCCCGGAGGACGTCTTTAAAACATGACGTGTAAAAAGATGAAAGCACTTTCTGTCTTATGCACGTTTAAGTCTTTGTTTTCTGTTGAGACGTTAAACCAGCTGATTATTTATTTGTGTTCATAAAACAGAAGCGAGTAAAAACCCAGCTGTGTTTCCAAAAGGATCCTCGAGAGATCCGGTTCAGACACTCGACCCAGAAACATTATTGATTCATGAATCATCTCTGACAACGTGGTTCTGCAGGCTTCGTGGTTCTGCAGGCTTCGTGGTTCTGCAGGCTTCGTGGTTCTGGAGGCTTCGTGGTTCTGCAGGCTTCGTGGTTCTGGAGGCTTCGTGGTTCTGGAGGCTTCGTGGTTCTGGAGGCTTCGTGGTTCTGGAGGTGTTCAGGGCCCTCCTGTTAAACCGTGAGGTGTTTTCACTCTCTGTGTCTCACTCTCTGTGTCTCACTCTCTGTGTCTCACTCTTTGTGTCTCACTCTCTGTGTCTCACTCTTTGTGTCTCACTCTCTGTGTCTCACTCTTTGTATCTCACTCTCTGTGTCTCACTCTTTGTGTCTCACTCTCTGTGTCTCACTCTCTGTGTCTCACTCTTTGTGTCTCACTCTCTGTGTCTCACTCTTTGTGTCTCACTCTTTGTGTCTCACTCTCTGTGTCTCACTCTTTGTGTCTCACTCTCTGTGTCTCACTCTCTGTGTCTCACTCTCTGTGTCTCACTCTCTGTGTCTCACTCTTTGTGTCTCACACAATCAAACATTCCGGAGTCATTTGGTCCTCGACCTCGTTCTCTGAGCGGAGATTAAAAAGCCAAACTTCACTTCTGCACGGTTTGTTTTCACTGCGTTGGAGAGGAATCCATGATGAAGATGATGAAGATGATGAAGACGATGAAGATGATGAAGATGATGAAGACGATGAAGACAATGATGAAGACGATGAAGATGGTCTGAGAGCTCAGAAACTTTCTGGTGACTTCCTGGTTTGTGGACCTGCAGCCTGGAGGATGAGGACCTGGAGGACGAAGACCTGGAGGACGAGGACCTGGAGCCTGGAGGATGAGGACCTGGAGGATGAGGACCTAGAGGAGCCTGGAGGATGAGGACCTGGAGGATGAGGTCCTGGAGGACGAGGACCTGGAGGACGAGGACCTGGAGGACAAGGACCTGGAGGACGAGGACCTGGAGCCTGGAGGACGAGGACCTGGAGGACGAGGACCTGGAGGACGAAGACCTGGAGGACGAGGACCTGGAGGACGAGGACCTGGAGCCTGGAGAATGAGGACCTGGAGGACGAGGACCTGGAGCCTGGAGAATGAGGACCTGGAGGACAAGGACCTGGAGGACGAGGACCTGGAGCCTGGAGGACGAGGACCTGGAGGACGAAGACCTGGAGGACGAGGACCTGGAGGACGAGGACCTGGAGCCTGGAGAATGAGGACCTGGAGGATGAGGACCTAGAGGAGCCTGGAGGATGAGGACCTGGAGAATGAGGACCTGGAGGACGAGGACCTGGAGCCTGGAGGACGAGGACCTGGAGGACGAAGACCTGGAGGACGAAGACCTGGAGGACAAGGACCTGGAGGACGAGGACCTGGAGCCTGGAGGATGAGGACCTGGAGGATGAGGACCTGGAGGACGAGGACCTGGAGGACGAGGACCTGGAGCCTGGAGGACGAGGACCTGGAGGGCGAGGACCTGGAGGATGAGGACCTGGAGGATGAGGACCTGGAGGACGAGGACCTGGAGCCTGGAGGACGAGGACCTGGAGGGCGAGGACCTGGAGGACGAGGACCTGCAGGACGAGGACCTGCAGGACGAGGACCTGGAGGATGAGGACCTGCAGGATGAGGACCTGGAGGATGAGGACCTGCAGGACGAGGACCTGGAGCCTGGAGGACGAGGACCTGGAGGGCGAGGACCTGGAGGATGAGGACCTGGAGGATGAGGACCTGGAGCCTGGAGGATGAGGACCTGGAGGATGAGGACCTGGAGCCTGGAGGATGAGGACCTGGCGGATGAGGACCTGGAGGACGAGGACCTGGAGGACGAGGACCTGGAGCCTGGAGGACGAGGACCTGGAGGGCGAGGACCTGGAGGACGAGGACCTGCAGGACGAGGACCTGCAGGACGAGGACCTGGAGGACGAGGACCTGGAGCCTGGAGGATGAGGACCTGGAGGATGAGGACCTGGAGGACGAGGACCTGGAGGACAAGGACCTGGAGCCTGGAGGACGAGGACCTGGAGGGCGAGGACCTGGAGGACGAGGACCTGCAGGACGAGGACCTGCAGGACGAGGACCTGGAGGATGAGGACTTGCAGGATGAGGACCTGGAGGATGAGGACCTGCAGGACGAGGACCTGGAGCCTGGAGGACGAGGACCTGGAGGGCGAGGACCTGGAGGATGAGGACCTGGAGGACGACGACCTGGAGCCTGGAGGACGAGGACCTGGAGGATGAGGACCTGGTCTTCCTCAGTCTGCAGCTGTTTAGTATTTTTAACTTGTAGGCCGCTGCACCCATTCAGTCTGGGGAGGAGGGAGTCACCCTGTGATTTAGCACCCAGGGCTTCGAGGGAGGAGAGGGGGGGTAAGAGGGGGGAGAGGGGGGTTAAGAGGGGGGAGAGGGGATGGGTAAGAGGGGGAGAGGGGGAGGTAAAAGGGAGGGGGGGTAAGAGGGGCAGGGGGGGCTACTTGAACTGCTCGCTCAGCGGATTCAGGCGCCGTGCTCCTCAGCTGGCCTCCTTCTTACTGCCGCCTCAGCAGTCTGGCCCCTCAAACACCTCTACGAGGGTCTTATCTGAACTGCTTCATCATCTTCATCATCATCATCATCATCATCATCCTCCTCCTCTCGGTTTGAGTCACATTACTGGACCTGATGAACCCGACGGGTCCCTGAACGTCTCACATGCAGCTGCTGGAGAAACATCCCTGAAGGAGAACGTTGGCGTCTTCTGGTCCATCAACAGACTTCAGATCAATAACTTGTTCATAGTTTCTCTGTGACGAGCCATCAGAGTCCAGTTCCACCATTTCGCAGTCGCCATCTTGTTTTGTTGCAACCAGTGAACAGGAAGTGACCATATATGGACTGAGGAGGACGTAGAGACCTGTCAATCACCTTGTAGCCCCGCCCTAAAGCATCCCCTCTTTATGGTCTGTCTGACTCTAAATGACCATAATTTACTAAATGAACATCATGCTGTATTGAAGAAGACTTGAAACTAGAGATTGAGACATAAACTCATGTTTACAATGTTTACTGAGGGAATAAATCAAGAGAGAAGTAGAGTCATTTTCTATAGACTTCTATACAACCAGAGGAGTCGCCCCCTGGTGGTCAGGAGAGAGAATGCAGCTTTAACACATGAAGCTTTGACTTCTATACAACCAGAGGAGTCGCCCCCTGGTGGTCAGGAGAGAGAATGCAGCTTTATTCTAGGAAATCAGATATTTGTTTGAGGACCACTTGGACTTCTAGTGCTATTTGTGTTAACTGTGTTTTTTGTGTCATGTTGGAAAGAATCACCTGGATGATTGACTGAAATCAGAGTTATTATGAAAAGTATTTAGAACATAACTTGATGAAGGCTGATTCATACATTATCCATGGACGAGGCTTCATCTGAGGAAGATCCAGCTTTTACAGCATCTCTTCCTCTCAGTGACTTTACTGACTAAGTTTATCACATAGAGGAGTGTAGAGTGAAATCCTCTGCAGCTCCTGGAGCCTCTCCTCCTCCCTGAGCCGTCCCACTGACCCGTTACAGTATTCAGACTCTCTTTTGATTGGCCGTGGCGTCCTGCATCATCACCTCCCGCAGCTCTGCTCCTCAAACTCACCGGGACCCGTTTCTGGCTGCTCGGTTACAAAGATCCCCGCTGGCATCTTCACAAGTCGGCCTCTGACCAGGAACACACACACACACACACACACACACACACACACACACACACACACACACACACACACACACACACACTCATCTCCTCCCAATTGAAACCCAGCTGCCACGCATCAGTGACGGCAGGTCGGCCGCGGCGAAGGACAACATCATTAAGCTCGATATCAGCGGCAGCAAAGCAAACAACCTGTCGGCCGTCATCAGGCTGATGCATCAAGAGGACGCTTTAATTGTGTGTATGTGTGTGTGTGTGTGTGTGTGTGTGTGTGTGTGTGTGTGTGTGTGTGTGTGTGTGTGTGTGTGTGTGGAGGCTGCTGCTGTTCTTGTAATGCTATCGAGCGCTCAGTTACTCACACAATACATGTTGCCTGAGATCCATTCTGCGGTGACCTTGAGGGTGACCTTTCCCATGATGCACTGGGGGGGCTCGGCTGAACGGAGCCAATAGAGTTCAAACCAAACGACACGAGAGTAAATCACAATGTTCTGGGTACAAAAACAGCTGCAGTTGACATTCATTTTTATTTACTATAAATAAAGTCAAGAAAAGTCACGTCTTCAGTTCAGTTTGTGTGTTTGTTTGTTTGTTTGTTTGTTTGTTTGTTTGTCAGCAGGATTATGGAAAAACAACTGGCCTGATCTACATGGAACGGTTTGTGTAGCATGATTCAAGACAGAAGGCATTACACTTTGGAGATCATGTGTTATACTATGTGTTATAACATATTATAACACGTGTTATAACATGTTATAATATATTATAACATGTTATAACACGTGTTATAATATGTTATAATATATTATAACATGTTATAACACGTGTTATAACACGTGTTATAATATGTTATAATATATTATAACATATTATAACATGTTATAACACGTGTTATAATATGTTATAATATATTATAATATATTATAACATGTTATAACACGTGTTATAATATGTTATAATATATTATAACATGTTATAACACGTGTTATAATATGTTATAATATATTATAACATGTTATAACACGTGTTATAATATGTGTTACTGTTGTGACAGACGTTCTAGTTTCTGTTATTCTCTTTAGTCTCTGACATATCAAACATGGCACCTCATCTTCAAACTGATTATTATTATTATTATTATTATTATATTGTAATTATATTATTAGTTTTGTTATTTTTATTATTCTTATATTATTATTGTAATTATATTATTATTTTTGTTATTATTATTATTATTACTATTATTATTATTATTATTATCATGTCCAAATACCCAAAGAGAGTCAGGTTACAGTGTTAGGAAAGGTTAGTTCAGGCTAGATACATACATCATTTTACTCTTGTATATATTTAATTACCATCCAGAGCAATATTTCACCTTTAAAGTCAAAGTGAAATATGAATTCTTCATGTTTTTCAGCAAACCTACATGGAGTTGTTTTCATTCCGTTGGTGATTTAAGACGTGAGTAGAGGCCTACTTTACTGACATTTCTTTGAGAGGAAACATTCAGACAAATAGCAATTAAGAAATACAAGAAATAAAAAGTCAATGTCGATTCATTGAGTAAAATATTTCCGCCGTTTGTTTGTTTATGGGGATAATTCCTGTTATTGTTCTCATCTGCATTTGAGACTGAGACACGGGGACAATGATGCATTATTAAACAGTAAAACAGGAGCACAGCGGAACAATAAGCATCATATCAGCAGTGTTTGTGAAGATTGCATAGCTTCATGTAAGAAATAGTCCCATTATTTCTGCTCCTTTCTTCAAAAACAAAAGGATAAATATGTCCATTTTCCTAACTTTGGTCCCATTTCATGCTGTTCTCTTGCTTTTCATTTCACGCTCTGCTTCAGTCTATTTATAGAGGAGACGGAGGAGGTGGGCAGGAGGCCATTACTGACAGGAACCAACCTGTGTGTGCGTGTTGGACACACTTTCCCCGAAAATCAACTTCCAGCGTGATGCTGTTGAAATGTAACAAGAGATTTGGATGTTAAAATGCAACATATCCTAATTTTACGGTTCCTATGATATCGTGAAAAGTATTTAAAGCATTTTCCTGCAAAAGTCCAGAAAAGTGTGTCAATTTCTGCTCTTTGGGTTAGTTTTACCAAGAGCTTACAGGAAATACCTTTAGGTTAGGTTGAGACAACTAAACTACTGAGTTAGGTTGAGACAACTAAACTACTGAGTTAGGTTGAGACAACTAAACTACTGAGTTAGGTTGAGACAACTAAACTACTGAGTTAGGTTGAGACAACTAAACTACTGAGTTAGGTTGAGACAACTAAACTACTGAGTTAGGTTGAGACAACTAAACTACTGAGTAGTTGAGACAACTAAACTACTGAGTTAGGTTGAGACAACTAAACTACTGAGTTAGGTTGAGACAACTAAACTACTGAGTTAGGTTGAGACAACTAAACTACTCAGTTAGGTTGAGACAACTAAACTACTGAGTTAGGTTGAGACAACTAAACTACTGAGTTAGGTTGAGACAACTAAACTACTGAGTTAGGTTGAGACAACTAAACTACTGAGTTAAGTTGGTGAATTGTTGAACTCAAGGCTTCAAAACATCAGTCCACAAAATGAGAGACGTCACGAGGACGACGTCCACTTCTCAAAGACAATAAATGCTATGGGATCTCGTTGCCATGGCAGCTACGATGGCGTGCTAGTGATGCCCTGCTCTCCGGCTGCAGGCTGACCCTGCAGGTCCAGAACCCCGAGACCGATCCCAGCTGGTCCAGGTACCACGTCAGCCCGGCAGCAGATGGAGATGAGCGAGCGGTGAACTCGGCCCAGAGACCAGAGAGGGAACTCACTCTGATGCTCCGGAGTCGCCTCAAATTAAATCTGGTTAATAGTGTTGGATGAGGGGGGATTTATTTCCTCGCGGTTTAAAAAAACTCCACACTTTCTTCCTATTACACTTACAAATATTGAGCTCATGCATAATTTAACCTCCCGCCCACATCCAAAATGCTGCAATCCACTTCATTATTTATTTTAACGGCACTTCAATAATTTATGCCCGTGTGTATGAGAGCCATCAGAACAGACTGCTGCTCACTTAATTACCAGGGCTGCCAGCTCGCTGAAGTTCTCTGGTATTAAACAGAGTATTAGCCAGGATTAGACCTCACACACACACACACACACACACACACACACACACACACACACACACACACACACACACACACACACACACACACAGACTTTATGTAGTGCTTCCTAATGAGGAAGGAGTTAGCCGAGCTAGCTTGCAGACTGGTTATTTAAAGCGACGGTCACGCAGCACTGTGATTGGATGGGATGAGCGACGCACACGCTCAGATCAATACTAGATTAAGCTGTTATGTCCACTTACAGCTGATATAATAGGAGTAATGGATTCCAGCGGGGGGGCGGTCCGATCGGCTCCTGTTCCGGACTGATTTATGGCCGCCGCTACTTTAAACGGGGCCGCTTAAAAAATGAGACTTTTCATAATAAATACTTTCCAGAGTGCTGCAGATCAATTGTGCCCGGAGAAGGATGAAGACGGATGGCTTCTCTGTGTGAGGCTGACTCGTCGCCGCAGACTTATGGACTTTACCGTCTGTGCTGCCTGGAAAACAGGCCTGACGCCGGGAAGATGGATTAAGTGGCTTTTTATTTTGAGTGTTACTTAGAGACAAAAGAGAGACGGAGAGAGAGAAAAGGAAAAGATGCTGCAGGGTCTGTGAGCACAGCCGGTCAGTGTACAGTCAGACAACCAGTCAGACAACCAGTCAGATAACCAGTCAGACAACCAGTCAGATAACCAGTCAGACAACCAGTCACTGTACAGTCAGATAACCAGTCAGATAACCAGTCAGATAACCTACACTACATTTAAACTCTACTACATTTAAATTCTACTACATTTAAACCCACTACATTTAAACTCCACTACATTTAAACTCTACTACATTTAAACTCCACTACATTTAAACTCTACATTTATACTCCACTACATTTAAACTCCACTACATTTAAACTCTACATTTAAACTCCACTACATTTAAACTCCACTACATTTAAACTCTACTACATTTAAACTCCACTACATTTAAACTCCACTACATTTAAACTCCACTACATTTAAACTCTACTACATTTAAACTCCACTACATTTAAACTCCACTACATTTAAACTCCACTACATTTAAACTCCACTACATTTAAACTCCACTACATTTAAACTCTACTACATTTAAACTCCACTACATTTAAACTCTACATTTAAACTCCACTACATTTAAACTCTACATTTAAACTCCACTACATTTAAACTCCACTACATTTAAACTCCACTACATTTAAACTCTACTACATTTAAACTCCACTACATTTAAACTCTACATTTAAACTCTACTACATTTAAACTCTACTACATTTAAACTCTACTACATTTAAACTCTACATTTAAACTCTACTACATTTAAACTCTACTACATTTAAACTCTACATTTAAACTTTACTACATTTAAACTCTACATTTAAACTCTACTACATTTAAACTCTACATTTAAACTCCGCTACATTTAAACTCTACTACATTTAAACTCTACATTTAAACTCCACTACATTTAAACTCTACTACATTTAAACTCTACTACATTTAAACTCTACATTTAAACTCTACTACATTTAAACTCTACATTTAAACTCCGCTACATTTAAACTCTACTACATTTAAACTCTACTACATTTAAACTCTACTACATTTAAACTCTACATTTAAACTCTACTACATTTAAACTCTACTACATTTAAACTCTACTACATTTAAACTCTACATTTAAACTCTACTACATTTAAACTCTACATTTAAACTCTACTACATTTAAACTCTACATTTAAACTCCACTACATTTAAACTCTACATTTAAACTCTACTACATTTAAACTCTACATTTAAACTCTACTACATTTAAACTCTACATTTAAACTCTACATTTAAACTCTACTACATTTAAACTCTACATTTAAACTCTACTACATTTAAACTCTACATTTAAACTCCACTACATTTAAACTCTACTACATTTAAACTCTACATTTAAACTCTGCTACATTTAAACTCTACTACATTTAAACTCTACATTTAAACTCTACTACATTTAAACTCTACATTTAAACTCCACTACATTTAAACTCTACATTTAAACTCTACATTTAAACTCTACTACATTTAAACTCTACTACATTTAAACTCTACATTTAAACTCCACTACATTTAAACTCTACATTTAAACTCTACATTTAAACTCCACTACATTTAAACTCCTGCAGCAGCTGTTCGTGTCTCTACTGTTGGAGAAGCAAAGTGCTCCGTTCTTCCGACTGGTAGAAGGACTTCATCCTGAGCACATTCATCAGGAAGCGTGTCTCAGGCCTCAGACATGAATGTAGATGTATTAAATACATATTAAAGGAGGAGGATGATCCAAGGTGTGTTTCCATTGAGACTTTTTAACGTAGAGTTTGAAAACCAGCTGAATATTTCCTGTAAACAGAAGGAGATGAGAAAGCCTTTGAACGTTCTGGTGTGTGCAGCAGCTGAACAAAGAGGAGCTGGACCCCCCTCGTGCTCTGGTCCTCGCCTCATGAATAATCCTATTAAATGAATAAATGAAAGAAGAAAAAATGATTACTACAGACTCCCGTAATGGTTTTTCCCAAATCTCTTTTTGAGACATGGACCTCAGTGTTTATGGGAGCGGACGTCGTCGAGAGCTCACTGATGCGGCAGATTTAATTTATGGTGCGTTCAGGAGACGTTATCACACGGCGCTGGAGAACAGCTGTTCCTCGCTCTCCAAACACCACATTGTCATTTAAAGACATTGTATTTTCATAATTTATTTCCTTTGTGGCTGCGGTGACATGTCGGAGTCGGGAGGACTCGGATGTCACCGCGTCGCGTTTATCTCCCGAAGCTGAAAGAACCTCCACGAGTGAAGGTTCTTCTTTCTTCTTTTTTTTTGTTGCAACAAAAAAAATTCATGGTAACAAAAGATTCCTGAGCCGGCGAAACACAGACTCAGAAATATATTGATAACTGGGAGAATAAAGCAATTTACTTTTTATCATAGTCTCATGTGCAATGGCCCGGAGCTAAAGGTACTCCTGCAGCTACGTATGGTCCTCCACGAACCAGTAGAGTCCTCCACGAACCAGTAGAGTCCTCCACGAACCAGTAGAGTCCTCCACGAACCAGTAGAGTCCTCCACGAACCAGTAGAGTCCTCCACGAACCAGTAGAGTCCTCCACGAACCAGTAGAGTCCTCCATAAACCAGTAGAGTCCTCCACGAACCAGTAGAGTCCTCCACGAACCAGTAGAGTCCTCCACAAACCAGTAGAGTCCTCCATGATCCAGTAGAGTCCTCCACGAACCAGTAGAGTCCTCCACGAACCAGTAGAGTCCTCCACGAACCAGTAGAGTCCTCCATGATCCAGTAGAGTCCTCCACGAACCAGTAGAGTCCTCCAGGAACCAGGAGAGTCCTCCAGGAACCAGTAGAGTCCTCCATGAACCAGTAGAGTCCTCCATGAACCAGTAGAGTCCTCCAGGAACCAGGAGAGTCCTCCATGAACCAGTAGAGTCCTCCAGGAACCAGTAGAGTCCTCCAGGAACCAGGAGAGTCCTCCATGATCCAGTAGAGTCCTCCATGATCCAGGAGAGTCCTCCATGATCCAGTAGAGTCCTCCATGATCCAGGAGAGTCCTCCATGATCCAGTAGAGTCCTGATGTATCAATAGTTCTGATCTGAACAAACACATTGAGTTGTTCCCCGTCACCCAAACAGACCCCAACCCAACAGGGCTGTTTACTATACACACACACACACACACACACACACACACACACACACACACACACACACACACAGACAGACACACACACGCACACACACACACACACACACACACACACACAGAGACACACTCACACACACACAGACAGACACACACACACACACACACACACACACACACACACACACACACACACACACACACACACACACACACACACACACACACACACACACACACACACACACACACCTTTAAAACCATTTCCCAAGGTCAGAATAAATGGTCATATTTTAGTGTTTAATGATGAAGCACTTTGCAGCTGAAGTGCTTCATCCAGAAACCAAGATGGCGTCTGCACCGCGCTGCCCGTCTCCTTCAGGAGCAGCCGGGGTTAATCTCTCCTCTGGATGCAGTAGACAGTCTTCAGGATGGAAGCCGTGTTTGTTTTGCTGCTCTGACGTCTGAGCTGATTCAACACACGTTCTTACGTTGGCTCGATGCACTAAATGAATTATGAAAAAGTCTTTGAATGAATTCTGACCAATGAACATTGAAGTCATTGCTGATTTAGAGACACACTAGTATTGTGTAATATATACAATTCATTCTAAGTGTTTGCAGATGTAAAACAGATAATTTTCAGATCAGCTGTTTCTGCACAGAGAACAAAAAACCAACTAGAACACCATCAAGGTTTCTCCTTCTCCTCCTTCTTCTCCTTCTCCTTCTTCTTCTCCTTCTCCTTCTTCTCCTTCTCCTTCTTCTTCTTCTCCTTCTCCTTCTTCTCCTTCTCCTTCTCCTTCTCCTTCTCCTTCTCTCTGTTTACAGACTCATAGTGCCAACTCCTTATTCCGTTGATAGAAATGTTTCTAATTTGCATTTCTTTTTTGTGACATTTGAAAAGTTTGCATAAAATCTTCTTGACAGTTGAATGAAACTAATGTGACTTTAATGAATTAGAAACAATCAAAGTTTCCTCTTCCTTCCTCCGGAGTCTGAGGAGCTCTTCATCTGATCCCTGAAGCAAACACTCGTCTCGTCAGAGAGACGTAACGCGTGCAGTCGTCGCGGTTACGTTCCCGTCATCTGGACTGCGAGGACCCGACAGAGTGAGACCTCCCCGGAGCGAGGACCCATCAGAGTGAGACCTCCCCGGAGCGAGGACCCGACAGAGTGAGACCTCCCCGGAGCGAGGACCCGTCAGAGTGAGACCTCCCCGGAGCGAGGACCCGACAGAGTGAGACCTCCCCGGAGCGAGGACCCGTCAGAGTGAGACCTCCCCGGAGCGAGGACCCGTCAGAGTGAGACCTCCCCGGAGCGAGGACCCGTCAGAGTGAGACCTCCCCGGAGCGAGGACCCGTCAGAGTGAGACCTCCCCGGAGCGAGGACCCGACAGAGTGAGACCTCCCCGGAGCGAGGACCCGTCAGAGTGAGACCTCCCCGGAGCGAGGACCCGTCAGAGTGAGACCTCCCCGGAGCGAGGACCCGTCAGAGTGAGACCTCCCCGGAGCGAGGACCCGACAGAGTGAGACCTCCCCGGAGCGAGACCCGACAGAGTGAGACCTCCCGAGCGAGACCCCAACCCCAACACAGAGGAGACCTCCCGGAGCGAGGACCCGACAGAGTGAGACCTCCCGGAGCGAGGACCCGACAGAGTGAGACCTCCCGAGCGAGGACCCGACAGAGTGAGACCTCCCCGGAGCGAGGAGGCCTTCAGGCTCCGCCGAGCCGCACGACGTCGGGACGTCTGAGTTCATCATCTCCGTTACCTCACAACACATCCGTCACACGGCGACCCGGCCAACGGTAAGCACCACATAATGACTTCCATTGATCCGTTCGCTGACCCCCTCCCCCCTCCCCCCCCCTCCCCTCCATCGCTCCGGGAGGAAGACGAAGAGGAGGCCGGTCTGCTGATCTCATGGTGACCACGTGAAGCTCCACATGAGGCTCAATGAGGCCTCACCACCCTGCTCTCCAGCTTCCTGTCTCATTACAGGAAGCGCTCCTCTGATTAAAGACATTTATCATCCGGGCCGTTATTAAAAGGCGTTCCGTGACACGGGGACTTCTCTCGCATCGCCGCGTGGCTCCGAGGCGACCGGGAGCCAAACAGTGAAGTACTTTTCCTACGGCCGAGTTTAATTACAGCTCACAGGTTCACATGCTTTGATTCTGACTCACTTGTTTACGAGCCGTTACCATGACAACTGATCCCGCTCTCACAGCTGCTCGTTGTTTCCGTCCAGACGACACGAAGACTTTTAAACATTGTCAAAGAGAAAGGAACCCAAACCTCTGAGGTTCTTCAGACGTGATGAGCCTTTGATTCCAGACACGTTCTCTTTGTCCTTGAGAAGCTTTTCGTGCGTATTTACTGAACTTTGAATCATTTATGTTACGTTTTTGGCTGCAAATCTGCAGCAACTAAACTTGTCTCTGGAGTTGAGGTCTTCATCGTGTCGGTTGATGATGTCAGAGTTCCTCAGGCTGGTCTCATTATTCAGAAAATACACAACGTAACACGCCGTAGTTTGTAGATTTTATCTCATAGTCTCATAGTCTAATACTGGGAGGGGAGGGGTTATGCTAATACTGGGAGGGGAGGGGTTATGCTAATACTGGGAGGGGAGGGGTTATGCTAATACTGGGAGGGGAGGGGTTATGATAATACTGGGAGGGGAGGGGTTATGCTAATACTGGGAGGGGAGGGGTTATGATAATACTGGGAGGGGAGGGGTTATGCTAATACTGGGAGGGGAGGGGTTATGATAATACTGGGAGGGGAGGGGTTATGCATACTGGGAGGGGAGGGGTTATGCTAATAATGGGAGGGGAGGGGTTATGCTAATAATGGGAGGGGAGGGGTTATGCTAATAATGGGAGGGGAGGGGTTATGCTAATAATGGCTCCTCATCGAGACATCATTTCAGACCTGCCCCCAAAAACATCCTCAACACAGAAATGTTTTGTCTCCTCACGTTTCATGTTTCAGTTAGAACTCGACCCTCAGACGGACGGTTAAAGGAGACGTGTTGGTTTTTACCAGAACCAGAGGACGAGGAGGGACAGCGCTCCGGTTCAGAACCAGAGGACGAGGAGGGACAGCTCTCCGGTTCAGAACCAGAGGACGAGGAGGGGCTCTCCGGTTCAGAACCAGAGGACGAGGAGGGACAGCTCTCCGGTTCAGAACCAGAGGACGAGGAGGGACAGCGCTCCGGTTCAGAACCAGAGGACGAGGAGGGACAGCGCTCCGGTTCAGAACCAGAGGACGAGGAGGGACAGCTCTCTGCCAGCCGACAGACAGACGAGCTGTCGAGGAGCTGAGCTTCTTCACAGGAGGAGACAGTTAATAGATGAACTGTACTGTAACTCTACTAGAAGAGAAATAGATTTTAACTCAGTTAAATTAAGTCTACTGAGGGACTCATGGGTTCATTTTATCCTGATGAGGAGACGAAGAGGAGACGAAGAGGAGACGAGGAGGAGACGGAGGAGACGAAGAGGAGACGATGAGGAGACGAAGAGAGACGAAGAGGAAACGATGAGGAGACGATGAGGAGACGAAGAGGAGACGATGAGGAGACGATGAGGAGCAGCGCTGCCGATGGCAATGTTGTCAAGAGTCCACTGACACGCTGTACTCGCTCACTTTCTAACTCTCTAATTGCACACACACACACACACACACACACACACACACACACACACACACACACACACTTACATCCACAACACATCTCACACACACACACACACACACACACACACACACACACACACACACAACTCTCACACTACACATACACACACACACACACACACACACACACACATTACCACACACTCACACACACACACTCACACACACACACACACACACTCTCACACACACACACACACACACACACACACACACACTCACACACACACACACACACACACACTCACACACACTCACACACACACACACACACACTCACACACACACACACACACACACACACACACACACACACACACACACACACACACACACACACAGAGACTTTATGTAGTGCTTCCTAATGAGGAAGGAGTTAGCCGAGCTAGCTTGCAGACTAGTTACTCCTGTTCAGGGAGTGAGGAGTGATCAGGAGGAGTGAGGAGTGATCAGGAGGAGTGATCAGTGAGGAGTGGTCAGTGAGGAGTGATCAGGAGGAGTGATCAGTGAGGAGTGATCAGATGAGGGATCGGAGTACAGTGAGGAGTGTCTCAGAGGTGATCGAGGAGTGATCAGTGAGGAGTGATCAGGAGGAGTGATCAGTGAGGAGTGGTCAGTGAGGAGTGATCAGGAGGAGTGATCAGTGAGGAGTGATCAGGAGGAGTGAGGAGTGATCAGGAGGAGTGAGGAGTGATCAGGAGGAGTGATCAGGAGGAGTGATCAGTGAGGAGTGATCAGTGAGGAGTGGTCAGTGAGGAGTGATCAGGAGGAGTGAGGAGTGATCAGGAGGAGTGATCAGTGAGGAGTGGTCAGTGAGGAGTGATCAGGAGGAGTGATCAGTGAGGAGTGATCAGGAGGAGTGATCAGGAGGAGTGAGGAGTGATCAGGAGGAGTGAGGAGTGATCAGTGAGGAGTGATCAGGAGGAGTGAGGAGTGATCAGGAGGAGTGAGGAGTGATCAGGAGGAGTGATCAGTGAGGAGTGATCACGAGGAGTGATCAGGAGGAGTGATCAGTGAGGAGTGATCAGGAGGAGTGAGGAGTGATCAGGAGGAGTGATCAGTGAGGAGTGATCACGAGGAGTGATCACGAGGAGTGATCAGGAGGAGTGATCAGGAGGAGTGAGGAGTGATCAGCTGGTCCTGATGCTGAGCACCTCCTCGTGTGATGCTGACTCAGCATTAATCAGAGCTGCTCCTCCTCTCTGGTGTTTCTGAGGAGAAGACGAGGAAAAGGGCACAACTCTGTGCAGAAGCTACAGACGACTTTAAAATGTCATTTTCTAGCTCAGTGCTCTGTAACTCTGCTCTGAAGAAACAAACAGCAGCTTTTAAATCAAACACTCAGAAACACTCCGGCTGAGAAATGTCACGAGGGAGGAGGACACTCCGGGTGTTTACAGTTTATGAGAAATGATTCCACGATGAATCCTGCTGTGCTTTATTTCATAAAACAAACAGCATTCCTAACCTTTGATATCAATGTTACAGTTTCATCTTTCAATAGCATTTATTAATTAGTAGGTTCAACATCAGACCACAGAAATAACGGAGTATTTTTATTCAGTGTTTTTATTCTTAACTTATCATCTGTCAGCTGTTTGAATCTACTTTTACACTATTTTATATTAAATATTATAATTAAATTTTTTAATTGAACATTGAATAATGTCAATTTTGAACATTTTATTTCAGCATTAGAATGAAAGCAATTAACAAACCTTTCCAGTCTCACCACAACTAGTTGTCTCAACCTAACTCAGTAGTTTAGTTGTCTCAACCTAACTCAGTAGTTTAGTTGTCTCAACCTAACTCAGTAGTTTAGTTGTCTCAACCTAACTCAGTAGTTTAGTTGTCTCAACCTAACTGAGTAGTTTAGTTGTCTCAACCTAACTACCAGTGAATATGTAAATTAGTTTTGAAAAGACTATATTCATGTACTCAGCATAAATTGATGCTGGACTTTAGGAAACACTTAAAATGAGTTATAGATATATGAGCTATTGACGTTGCACCACCTCAAAGGTTCAGAGTGAACCATCTCATTGCTCTGCAGCAGCTGTTTCTTAAAGAGCGCTGATGCTAAAATACCAGTATGAATATTAATCAATCAACAATCAACATAATTTACATTCCTGGATCTCATTTGAATCTGATTCATCAACATGAAATAAACAGATCACAGTATGATCTGACAATAGTTAACAGTGACTCATAACATGTTGCACTCATGTCTTTGGTTCTATTCTGTTTTCAGAGTAAATATAACAGATATGAGAATGTATTTCCTCATCTGAATTAATTTACCATATTCCAAACGTGGAGCTGCATCACGTCTCTGCCCTTCTCTTCAATGTCGTGGAACATAAACACAGAGAGAGGATCAAGAAAGCCTCTGAAAGCCCTGAGAGGAGGCGCGGCCTCCGTCTGGGAGGTCTGGAGGAGGAGCGGCTCCCGAGGAGTCTGGAGGAGGAGCGGCTCCCGAGGAGTCTGGAGGAGGAGCGGCTCCCGAGGAGTCTGGAGGAGGAGCGGCTCCCGAGGAGTCTGGAGGAGGAGCAGCTCCCGAGGAGTCTGGAGGAGGAGCAGCTCCCGAGGAGTCTGGAGGAGGAGCAGCTCCCGAGGAGTCTCGAGACCTTCAGCTTGAGGAGAGGAAGCAGAGCTGGACGTGATGTGAGCTGAACTCTGACCTTCAGCCGGCTGAAGTCGATCGATACGAAGCAGCAGAGGAAGTCAAACGGTCACATGGTGTCGATCAGAGCAGGTTACCTGATGCTTTATGGATTCTGAGGAGATATAGCTTCATATTCAGGAGTGATATCACGTCGTCTCCTTCCCTGAACGTGACCCAGTGTGAAGGTTGAACTGGAAAAAAGCTAAAAGCATGTTAATAAGGGAAAACATCATAAACTGCTGGTTATCGTTTATGGATGTGTTTCCCCGTAGAGGCCTCTTCATTCTCTGATCAGCTGATTGTTCTTCCACAACGTTTCCTTTCATTCTGGAAGAAACATTCATTTTATTTCTTTGTCCGTTAGCATCTGTAGATTTCTCATAAAATCACCAAAAGTTATCATTACATAATGCCTCATTTGCATATTCAAACATAACATTTCCGAAAACTTGTGATACAAAAAATGATCACCTTAATGTGAGTGATCAACTGGGGAAGTTCCCTGTTGATATCTATGAGTTATATATTCCAGCGTATTGATAGAACATCTCTGGTTAACGAGCTGATTCACTGAGCTCTGAAGGTTTGAACCACTTCATCTGTTTCTCCTGAGAAGTCTTTAAGCTTTATGATCCATACATCGATCTCTCATAACCTCTGGGGTCGGTGCATCAGGCTGTAAAGCCAACAGTTATGCTTCATATGAGCTAATAAACAGAACCCGTCAATAAGCAGTTGGTGTTCTGCAGCAGACTCAACGAACACATCAAGTAGGAACTCGTAGACGTCTTCTGACTCCACGATGTGTGTGTGGTTTTACATTTTTAATGTAGATATTGTGCCTTAGTGCATAAAAAAACAGATAAATAGACGAATAGAGAAGAATGAAAAGTGACAGGATCCACAAATAATATTCAGTTCATTTGAAAATTTCATCTCATTTTCATTTAAAACTAGAAACATTATTAATGTTATACTTGATATGAATGACATTATCTGGGACTATTGACAGAGTGAAGTATTTCTTCTGAGTGATGAAGACGTGCCGTGTCCTCTTCATCGCCCGACCACTCCGACTCCGTCTCTCTTTCAGAAGTTGACCCAACTTGTCATTTCCTCTCCTGCAGACATGCAGCATATTAATATCCTCACTGCATTGGCCCGAGGACGATTACAAAGCTTACCTCTCAATCACGGGGCGCTAATGGCGGCGGCGGCCGTGATCCGGTGATTGATAGGTGGCATTTAGCCGTGATGGAGCCCAATATACTCTGTCCTCTCACCGGGGCCCGCGGGAGGAGAGCGAGCCACAACCTTTCAATAATCGAAAGCCTCTCGCCGGTGAAAGGCTGATCCTTTTGTTCTAATTAACCCGTGAAATGAGTTCAGAGCTCTCTCTCTCCACCGCCGGCGTGAACGCTCTAATAGTCTGTGAGCGGCCGAGTGAGGAGAAGAATGCCAAGAGGTGGAAGGTCCGCCGGGCCATTTCCAACAGATGCTGTCTGTCTCCGATAGCATTAGCATCAAGAGAGGAAGATGTGATTGGTGTTCACTCGGAAATGAAGCACTGAAGCAAGTCACTGTGGAATATTACAGACTTTAGGAAACATCCAGAGTCCTTCAGCAACGTCCAGCGTCTCTTGATGTCTTCAGACGAGAGCTCACACGTTGGTTTCTTCACCACTGAACTTTCAACTTTGGCATTTTGGCCGTCGCCATCTGGGTTTGTGAGCATCGGCTCCTTGGCATCTATCTGCCAACATATTGGGTTTTAGTCTGTCACCATCTTGGTTTTAGTCTGTCACCATCTTGGTTTTAGTCTGTCTCCATCTTGGTTTTAGTCTGTCACCATCTTGGTTTTAGTCTGTCACCATCTTGGTTTTAGTCTGTCACCATCTTGGTTTTAGTCTGTCTCCATCTTGGTTTCTTTCTGTCTCCATCTTGGTTTCAGTCTGTCACCATCTTGGTTTCTTTCTGTCACCATCTTGGTTTCAGTCTGTCACCATCTTGGTTTCTTTCTGTCTCCATCTTGGTTTCAGTCTGTCACCATCTTGGTTTCTTTCTGTCTCCATCTTGGTTTCTGTCTGTCTCCATCTTGGTTTCTTTCTGTCTCCATCTTGGTTTCAGTCTGTCACCATCTTGGTTTCTTTCTGTCTCCATCTTGGTTTCAGTCTGTCACCATCTTGGTTTCTTTCTGTCTCCATCTTGGTTTCTGTCTGTCTCCATCTTGGTTTCTTTCTGTCTCCATCTTGGTTTCTGTCTGTCTCCATCTTGGTTTCTTTCTGTCTCCATCTTGGTTTCTGTCTGTCTCCATCTTGGTTTCTTTCTGTCTCCATCTTGGTTTCTGTCTGTCTCCACATTGGTTTCTGTCTGTCTCCATCTTGGTTTCTGTCTGTCTCCATCTTGGTTTCTGTCTGTCTCCATATTGGTTTCAGTCTGTCACCATCTTGTTGTCTGTCCGTTGTCAACATGTTTTTTTCTGAGACCCTCAGAAAAGTAACTTGTAATATTTTGCAGCAGACTTCTAACCGATGCCATCAGGTTAAAGTCAGGTCTCCTAAGATGAGTACCGAGGTGACTTATATTGATCAGCTGGAGATGAACAGAATGATGAGGTCACTGAGTCTGCTGGATGAGGAGAACTACTTCCTGCCGCTGTGGTTGCTGTCAGCTTGATGTTTATGTTTGATAGATAAATGCAGCGTTAATGGGAGAATGAAACCGACAGCTAGACTCATGAAGTGAAAGTCGTCAGGTGTTAATTGTGTGATGCTAACGAGTTAGCACGTTGCAGAGTATTAAAGTTGCATCACCTCCAGTCAGCTGGTGTCTTCCCTGGAGGCCTGAGGTTCTGAGGGTTCCTTCTCTTACTTTACAACATGCACACGGACCAGGAGCTCACTGGAACATAAAACTCATCTTTGATAGTTTAGATATTCTTTCTCTGCTCCACCAAACCCGCTGAGCTCGGATCTATTTCTGCCGACGGGAAGCAGCGAAGGACCGGTAGAAAAAGAGAAGGAGGAAAACAAAACAAATTATCTGACACGACGCCTGAGGCGGAGAAGCTCTGCCGGCCGGCCGCTCGCCTTCATCCTCCCGCCCGACGGAGGGGAGGATGTTCAAACACGGCATCCCCGCTACGGGAGGAGGGCCGGCGGCGCCGCTGTCCATCAACACTCGTCTGTACAGCTTTGTGTTTATACCCTTATACCCTGTTACTGAGGAAGGCCTGTGGGGCCCGGACTAATCTATGATGTGGGGAGGGGGGGAGGGGGGGGGGGGGGTACTGTAGGTGTTAAAACCAACATCCTACCAAACGGTTTCCACGAGTGTGAGACCCTGAAGGTTCCTGTTAATCACCTCATTTACATAACGGAGTGAAATAAAAGAGGAGTTCTCTGATCCGACTCCACTCCGGCTAACGGGTTCCACTTAGAACCAGCTTGGTTCTTCTGAAGAAAGAAACACAGTTCGGGTTAGAACAAGGTTAGGGAACCCGTGTTGTCATGGTTACAACTAGAAGACCTGTTTAAGAGACTCTACAACAACATCCCTCTTCTTTCCTCCGGACAGGAAGAGCAGTTAGACCCGGTTACACTCGTCTGTGATTATAACATTCATTTTTACATTTAATACTTGAAATGATGAAGGTACAACATGGAAAACATACTTTGGTATTTCATAAATTTTTCTTTTTACAAAATGAATTAAAACACTGGAAATGAGGAAGATCGTGGGTCGATAATAATGAGAATAAATATGAAACAAATGTTAAATCATATCGTTCTGGTTCAAACAGAAATCCTCACAGAGCTCAGCTCCTTCTACTGCCCGGGTCCCTGAGGCGGACCGGAGGAAGTCTACATGGTAGTTTGACTCTTGAATGTAAACTCATGTAAATAAGAAGATCGTAATAACGAGATCGTAATAACGAGATAACGAGATCATAATAATGAGATCGTAATAGCGAGATAACGAGATCATAATAGCGAGATAACGAGATCATAATAGCGAGATAACGAGATCGTAATAGCGAGATAACGAGATCGTAATAGCGAGATAACGAGATCGTAATAACGAGATCGTAATAACGAGATCACAATAACGAGATCGTAATAACGAGATCGTAATAACGAGATCACAATAACGAGATCGCAATAACGAGATCGTAATAACGAGATAACGAGATCGTAATAACGAGATAACGAGATCATAATAACGAGATCGTAATAACGAGATCGTATTAGCGAGATAACGAGATCGAGATAACGAGATCGTAATAACGAGATCGTAATAACGAGATAACGAGATCGTAATAACGAGATAACGAGATCGTAATAACGAGATCGTAATAACGAGATAACGAGATCGTAATAACGAGATCGTAATAACGAGATAACGAGATCGTAATAACGAGATAACGAGATCGTAATAACGAGATCGTAATAACGAGATAACGAGATCGTAATAACGAGATCGTAATAACGAGATAACGAGATCGTAATAACGAGATAACGAGATCGTAATAACGAGATCGTAATAACGAGATAACGAGATCGTAATAACGAGATCGTAATAACGAGATCATAATAACGAGATCGTAATAACGAGATCGTAATAACGAGATAACGAGATCGAGATAACGAGATCGTAATAACGAGATCGTAATAACGAGATAACGAGATCGTAATAACGAGATAACGAGATCGTAATAACGAGATCGTAATAACGAGATAACGAGATCGTAATAACGAGATCGTAATAACGAGATAACGAGATCGTAATAACGAGATAACGAGATCGTAATAACGAGATCGTAATAACGAGATAACGAGATCGTAATAACGAGATCGTAATAACGAGATCATAATAACGAGATCGTAATAACGAGATCGTAATAACGAGATAACGAGATCGAGATAACGAGATCGTAATAACGAGATAACGAGATCATAATAATGAGATCGTAATAGCGAGATAACGAGATCATAATAGCGAGATAACGAGATCGTAATAGCGAGATAACGAGATCGTAATAGCGAGATAACGAGATCGTAATAGCGAGATAACGAGATCGTAATAGCGAGATAACGAGATCGTAATAGCGAGATAACGAGATCGTAATAACGAGATCGTAATAACGAGATCACAATAACGAGATCGTAATAACGAGATCGTAATAACGAGATCACAATAACGAGATCGCAATAACGAGATCGTAATAACGAGATAACGAGATCGTAATAACGAGATAACGAGATCATAATAACGAGATCGTAATAACGAGATTAAGCGAGATAACGAGATCGAGATAACGAGATCTATAACGAGATCGTAATAACGAGATAACGAGATCGTAATAACGAGATCGTAATAACGAGATAACGAGATCGTAATAACGAGATCGTAATAACGAGAGTAACGATCGAGATAACGAGATCGTAATAACGAGATCGTAATAACGAGATAACGAGATCATAATAAGAGATCGTAATACGAGATAACGAGATCTAATAACGAGATCGTAATAACGAGATAACGAGATCGTAATAACGAGATAACGAGATCGTAATAACGAGATAACGAGATCGTAATAACGAGATCGTAATAACGAGATCGTAATAACGAGATAACGAGATCGTAATAACGAGATAACGAGATCGTAATAACGAGCTGAGTGAACACATGGTTCATCTGAAACATCACGTTAACACTTTTAAACTCAAACGTTAAATACACCCCGCCCTTCAGGGATCTGACCCGCTTCTTTAATCATGTTAAACATTGTTGTAACGCTGCTGAACGGCATTCTGGGTAAATCCTTGTTTGGATGAGAAAGAAGCTAGCCGGCTGATTTTAGACTCTCAGACGGATCCATGTCCTCTCTTCTAGATACTGTAACCACACACACACACACACACACACACACACACACACACACACACACACACACACACACACACACACACACACACACACACACACACACACACACACACACACACACACACACACGTCTCCTCTAATCACTGATACCTAAGGCCTCCTCGTCGACATACAGCAGTTTGTTTTGAGTCCTGATGCCGACGATCCACCGATTTCTGGCATCAATCTGCTGCTGTTGGCAAACAGAAATATAGATTTCACCCCAAACATACACACACACACACACACACACACACACACACACACACACACACACACACACACACACACACTAACATTTACATTTGCATGCACATTACCTTTGGCTGTTATTACTCAGTGATGGCTGTGAGGAGCCAGAGGCCTGAAGTATTGAGTCCTATTACAGCGGTCCGAGCCGAGCGGGATAGCATCAATGTAAAGTTGGTAAACAGTTGGGGGGGGGGGGGGGGGGGGGGGGGGGGGTAATGGGGGGGGGGGACTCTGGCTGTTTCTGCTGCTCTTTGGGAGGAAAATGAACACAGACTTCAAAATGTCATGTGTGGTTGCCGGGCACATTAAATGGACTTGTAGACATTTGGGGAAAAGAACCAATCAGCTGCTGGCTGTTTGCAGCTCAGACGAGCGGCTTCAAACTCTTCAGTCCTGCACCTGAACATCCAGACCTTCTCCTGCACCTGAACATCCAGACCTTCTCCTGCACCTGAACATCCAGACCTTCTCCTGCACCTGAACATCCAGACCTTCTCCTGCACCTGAACATCCAGACCTTCTCCTGCACCTGAACATCCAGACCTTCTCCTGCACCTGAACATCCAGACCTTCTCCTGCACCATGACCTTCAGAGTTCTGTCTCCATCTCAAAGTTCCTACAAACCTTTGCTTTAAACCATATTCCACCAAATATTCCTCCAAAACGTTCTTATGACGTCTTCTTTCAAACATCAAACTTTAAACTTTTATCCAAACCTTCATCTCAGACCAGAGAGAGACGTTGTGGGTTCAGACCAGAGAGAGACGTTGTGGGTTCAGACCAGAGAGCGACGTTGTGGGTTCAGACCAGAGAGCGACGTTGTGGGTTCAGACCAGAGAGAGACGTTGTGGGTTCAGACCAGAGAGAGACGTTGTGGGTTCAGACCAGAGAGAGACGTTGTGGGTTCAGACCAGAGAGAGACGTTGTGGGTTCAGCTCCCAGTGGTGTTGTAGCTTCTGACTGAATCCCTGTGACTCTCTGTCCGTCAGACATCTGCTTCATGTTTCACGTTCAGTTTTAAGGACTCGTGTCAAGTTGCTGCTGAAGAAAACCAAACATTGCTTCATAATAAAAGCTTTTAAAAAACTAAAAACAGGTTTTATTGTGAAGAATAAACAATAATTCCTCCCTCCCGGTGTGAAGCTCAGCAGTGAAGGACCTGAAGGCGTCTCCCCGGAGCTCCAGCACCTCCTCTGTTGTCTGACAACAGCTGATCTCCAGAGATCTGGACTGTTCCACCTCGTTAACCTGGAGGAACCAACACTAACCAGAGGGGAGGATATCAGATATGGGAGAAATAATAATTAAAATGAAGAAGACCAAGTGAGGCAGAGGGAAATACTGAGAGTAAGGTAATCCCAGGTGGAGTCGGAGAGGAAGGGAAAGCCAGACCGTTAAGTACTGGCGTCAGGGCGCCGCAGGCTTGAGTGACAAGGCCCCATGAAACCAAGATGGAGTCTCCATTAAACCAAGATGGAGTCTCCATGAAACCAAGATGGAGTCTCTATTAAACCAAGATGGAGTCCCCATTAAACCAAGATGGAGTCTCTATTAAACCAAGATGGAGTCCCCATTAAACCAAGATGGAGTCTCCATTAAACCAAGATGGAGTCTCCATTAAACCAAGATGGAGTCTCCATTAAACCAAGATGGAGTCTCTATTAAACCAAGATGGAGTCTCCATTAAACCAAGATGGAGTCTCTATTAAACCAAGATGGAGTCTCCATTAAACTAGATGGAGGCTCCATGAAGCCAAGATGAAGACTCCATTAAACCAAGATGGAGT
>JACSYO010002003.1:12500-15000 GCA_016806645.1 Ophiodon elongatus | reverse complement strand
ACATCCTGCCACTCTACGTTCTACATCCTGCCACTCTACGTTCTACATCCTGCCACTCTACATTCTATGTCCTGACGCTCTACGCTCTACATCCTGCCGCCCTACGTTCTACGTCCTGCCGCTCTACGTTCTACATCCTGCCGCTCTACATTCTACATCCTGCCGCTCTACGTTCTACCGCTCTACGTTCTACATCCTGCCGCTCTACGTTCTACATCCTGCCGCCCTACGTTCTACGTCCTGCCGCCCTACGTTCTACGTCCTGCCGCTCTACGTTCTACATCCTGCCACTCTACGTTCTACATCCTGCCGCTCTACGTTCTACGTCCTGCTGCCCTACGTTCTACGTCTGCCGCTCTACGTTCTACATCCTGCCGCCCTACGTTCTACGTCCTGCCGCTCTACGTTCTACGTCCTGCCGCTCTACGTTCTACGTCCTGCCGCCCTACGTTCTACATCCTGCCGCCCTACGTTCTACGTCCTGCCACTCTACGTTCTACGTCCTGCCGCTCTACGTTCTACATCCTGCCGCTCTACGTTCTACGTCCTGCCGCCCTACGTTCTACGTCCTGCCGCTCTACGTTCTACGTCCTGCCGCCCTACGTTCTACGTCCTGCCACTCTACGTCGCTCTACGTCCCTCTACAAGTCTTTTTATGGATCATTGAGTAGATGTAACTGCTGTGATTTAAACAAGGACTCTTTGTGTTTTACCGAAAGTGGAGAAGGAGGAGGAGTCCAGGGCGTCCCGGGGGAGAGGTTGGCTCTCGGGGGACGGAGGCCCGTTGGGGACGAAGACGTTGTCGTGGTAGTCGGCGCTGAGCGGCAGAGAGAGGCGGGCCATCCAGGCCGGGTCGCCGCCCGCGGAGAACACGTCATCTGCAGAGAGGAGAGCAGAACTGAGAGGAGGTCCAGGAAGGACGGCTCCACATCACCACCAGGAGCTCATCCGCATCACTTCCTGTCTGTGTCCTGTACTTCCTGTTTGTGTCCTGTACTTCCTGTTTGTGTCCTGTACTTCCTGTTTGTGTCTGTACTTCCTGTTTGTCTTCTCTGTTTCAGAGCTTCTCGGTTCAGGAGGAAGAAGAGACGCAGACACAGGAAGTCAGGAGAGAAAATAACTTCATTTCAAAAGCTTGTTGAACAGATTCCAGACCTCATGAGAGACTTTATTACTGGTATTGTTTTAGTACTTTTGTTGTTTGAGATATCTTAAAGCTGCTTCTTTCTGACGAAACTAATCCACGAAGCATAACCGCTACTTTATTCAAGATTAATGAGATCAGAAATATAAATTTATAAATCAACACAAACATTTTAGCTATTAAAGAGCAAACGACTGAGACTGTTTCCTAAATACTTTTATTTTCTTTTTCTTGTTCCATATCTGAGTATGAAATGACTGATAGAAGATCACACACACACATATACACAGACACACACACACACACACACACACACACACACACACACACACACACACACACACACACACACACACACACACACACACACACACAGTCTTCAGGACAAAGAGACGTCTTTGTGTTTCTGTGATTCATCCTGAAGAAGATGAAGATGTTACAGGTCACACATGTAAGAGAGGAATGTGTTGCCATGACGACTTCATCAAAGCTTCAGCACACACACACACACACACACACACACACACACACACACACACACACACACACACACACACACACACACTCTCTCTCTCTCTCTCTCTCTCTCTGCTGTGGTGTGAGTTACTGATTAAACTGCCTGCAGGTGGAGGTGAGTCAAACATCACACACACACACACACGCACACACACACACACGCACACACACACACACACACACACACACACACACCCAGTTGAACAATAAGTCTGAACTTTGTTTGATTACCAACTAAACCTTCATTTATTTAACATTCTAATAACACAAACATACATCTCATTTTTCTTATGAACCAATTTCACTAACAAGCTAATAAACTAAAGTAACGTATTGTGTCAGGTTATGGAATATGATGCTCATGAGATTAACAAGCTAATAAACTAAAGTAACGTATTGTGTCAGGTTATGGAATATGATGCTCATGAGATTAACAAGCTAATAAACTAAAGTAAAGTATTGTGTCAGGTTATGGAATATGATGCTCATGAGATTAACAAGCTAATAAACTAAAGTAACGTATTGTGTCAGGTTATGGAATATGATGCTCATGAGATTAACAAGCTAATAAACTAAAGTAACGTATTGTGTCAGGTTATGGAATATGATGCTTTGCTAACAATGTGAATATGCACTAAAACAAAACAGGCTGAGGAACCAATTTCACTAGCATGCTAATAATATTAACATGCTAACACTAAAAGTGTGGGTATAAGTACAAGGAGAGTGAGTATAAGTACAAGGAGAGTGAGTATAAGTACAAGGAGAGTGGGTATAAGTACAAGGAGAGTGAGTATAAGTACAAGGAGAGTGGGTATAAGTACAAGGAGAGTGAGTATA
>JACSYO010002003.1:5000-7500 GCA_016806645.1 Ophiodon elongatus | reverse complement strand
ATAAAATCAGGTTTAATTTACTCCAGTTAATTTAATCCAGATCAGAACTAAGAAACAACGTTCAGACAAACTATTTAAATAAATGAGAAACAACGACTCACCTGCACTTCAGGTGAAGCGGAGGAAAGCTCGATGGCGTCTCCAAACGCTGCCATGGACAGACGCACCAGGTTCCTGAGGATCCGCCGGTGTTCGGCGTCGGGCCCCTCGCGGCCCTCCGAGCCCCTCGGCCTCCGGAGCGTTGCCTCCTCCCCGCCGGCGGGCGCCTGGCGCCTCAAGGTGCCAGACTGTGAGACCGAAGACGACGACGACGGGTTCCTGGCCTGGCGAAGAGTCCGGTACAACGCGGCGGGCGTCGGAGGCGAAGCGGCGTCCAGCTCGATGTCGGCAGGTTTGCGTAGCGTCCTGCCGCGCGGGGCGGCGTCCCCCTCCGGGTACCCGTGGGAGGGGAAGCTCGTGTTCACGCCCGGTGGCGTTGACGTGTACTGCCTCTCGGTTGGTTCCTCGTCTGGGATCGTCGGGGGCGGAGCTAATGGCTCGGCCTCGCCACCGTCCTCGGGAGGCTCCTCCGGTCGCCCCCTGAGGACGGGCACCAGCTGGATGTCGGACTTCCTGATGTTCTTCTGCGGGCGCCGCGGGTGGCGGTCGTAGGTGGACTCGGCCTGCCGGCAGTTGTACGCCCGGCTGTCCCGTTTCTCCGGGCGGCAGAACGTCGTCACCAGAGCGACGGCCAGCAGCAGCAGCAGGCAGGTCGCCCCCAGGCAGACTGCCATCGTCACGGGGAAGCTGAGCTGCCCGCGGCTCCCGGGGGACGAGTTCTTCAGGTGGTCCCTGAGGTTGATGAAAGTCACCTCCAGCGTGGCCTCGGAGGCCAGGCTGGGGCTGCCCATGTCGGACACGGCGACGTTCAGCTTGAAGGTCTTCCCGATGAGCTCGGTGGCGTTGGTGGCGTTCACAAACAGCTGGCCCGTGGCCCCGTCCAACCAGAACAGCTCGTCAGGGTTGCCGTCGGCGATGAGGTAGCTGAGTTGTCCGTTCAGCCCTGAATCTGGATCTTCAGCCTTTAAGGTGGATGCAAGGAATCCAACAATTCCCTCTCTGAGCGAGCGGTTGATCGGCAAAGGGGCGGAGCCCTCGGCGATGTCGTTCCCCAGCTCCGTCACAATCTCCCCCTTGTCTGTGTTGACGGGTACGCTCAGAGAGGCCACGCCCTTCCTGGGTTTCGGCTCCTTGATGACGGGGTAGTTGTCGTTCACGTCCTGGATGTGGATTTGCACGGAGGCCGTGCCGGTGAGCGGCGGGTGGCCCTGGTCCACGGCCTCCACCGTGAAGGAGTAGCTGTGGGACTCCTCGTAGTCCAGAGGCCGCTGGACGCTGATGACGCCGCTGGTCGGGTGGACGGAGAAAGACTGAGCGTCGGTTTCCACTTCGTTGGGGCTTCGTATGAAGTAGGAAACTCTTCCGCTGAACTCCAGGTCAACGTCGTGGGCTTCCACTTTGAGAGCGTGGAAGCCCGCGGCGTTGTTCTCCTCGAAGGAGGCCTTGTAGAGGGAGGTGGAGAACACCGGGGCGTTGTCGTTCTCATCCAGGACACGGACCGACAGGTGCTTGACACAAGACAGTGGGGGGTCTCCGTAATCCTGGGCCAGCAGCGAGATGTTGTACTGCATCACCTTCTCTCGGTCCAGGCTGCCGTTGGTAACGATCATGTAATTGTCGCCGTGGATCCGTTTCAGGCGGAAAGGCCCAGATCCTTGCTGAATGCGCGCCCTCACTTTTCCGTTCTCTCCCGAGTCCGCATCAGAGACCATCACCAGAGCCAGGAAGGTGTCCTCCAGAGCTCCTTCCAGCACGGTGGCCACGGGGGAGTTGGGTGGAGTCCAGGTCATGTGTATCCTGGGTGCATTGTCGTTGACGTCTCTGAGCTTGACGTGCAGTTTGCAGTGCGTGGCGATGGCGTTGGGCCCGCCATCCCGGGCCTGGATGACCACCTCATAAGAGGCCTGGGCCTCGTGGTCCAGAGGCGCTTTGAGACTCACAGCTCCGGTTTGTGGATCCACATAGAAGAGCTTCTGAACCTCCGGACGAGTGTGCTTACTGAGCAAATACTCCACCTCCCCGTTCTTCCCCTGGTCCGGGTCGGTGGCCTTGAGGTGGATGATGGTTGTCCCGCGTGCCGTATCCTCAGAAAGCTCCACAGTGGGGGTGCTGTCCTCGAACGTGGGGCTGTTATCGTTTGAGTCCTGAATATTAACGCGGACTAATGTGCTCCCGGACCTGGGGGGGTTCCCTTTGTCCCACGCCACCAGGGTGAGGTCGAACGTGGCCTGAACCTCCCTGTCCAGCTCTTTGATGACCACCAGCTCCGCCTGCTTGGTGCCGCCCGGTGCGACCGTCACATCCAGAGCAAAGTGCTGGTTGACGGACAGCGTGTAGGTCTGGAGGCCGTTCGGGCCTGCGTCGGGATCCACGGCCCGGTCCAAAGGGATCCGCATCCTGA
>JACSYO010002002.1:0-15000 GCA_016806645.1 Ophiodon elongatus | reverse complement strand
AGAAGCTAACAGGAACCAGAAGCTAACAATACCTAGAAGCTAACAGGAACCAGAAGCTAACAGGAACCAGAAGCTAACAATACCTATAAGCTAACAGGAACCAGAAGCTAACAAGACCTAGAAGCTAACAGGAACCAGAAGCTAACAAGACCTAGAAGCTAACAGGAACCAGAAGCTAACAAGACCTAGAAGCTAACAGGAACCAGAAGCTAACAAGACCTAGAAGCTAACAGGAACCAGAAGCTAACAGGAACCAGAAGCTAACAAGACCTAGAAGCTAACAGAAACCAGAAACTAACAAGACCTAGAAGCTAACAGGAACCAGAAGCTAACAAGACCTAGAAGCTAACAGGAACCAGAAGCTAACAGGAACCAGAAGCTAACAAGACCTAGAAGCTAACAGGAACCAGAAGCTAACAGGAACCAGAAGCTAACAGGACCCAGAAGCTAACAAGACCCAGAAGCTAACAGGACCCAGAAGCTAACAAGACCTAGAAGCTAACAGGAACCAGAAGATAACTGTTTTATATAAACATCCTTGGTAGTTGTTGGAATCTGATTTGGTCTTCTTTTTTTTTGGAGAGAACCAGGCGAGCAGTTTCACCCCGATTCCAGTATTTGTGCTAAGCTAAGCTACATTCCATTGACCTGCTGAACTGCTGGTGGGTCAGAACCAGTCCCTCCAGTCTGATGGGGAAGCAGACGTCACAGCTGGCCACCATGTTCTGGATCTTAAAGTCCATGAAGCGAGCGGGGAAGCCCAGTTTCTGCACAACCCGAGCGTATTTCCTGGCTGCTAGTCGAGACTGGTCCTCACTGCACACAGACAGGCAGACAGACGGGCGGGCAGAGGGGCAGACAGGCAGACAGACGAGCAGGCAGGCAGACAGACGGGCAGACAGACAGACGGGCAGACAGACGGGCAGACAGACAGACGGGCAGACAGACAGATGGGCAGACAGACAGATGGGCAGACAGACAATGGAGGTTAATAACCTATCCTGAAAACAGTTTCAAATGTAACTGGATCAGACAAATTGACAGACCGCTAGACAGGTGAGCAGACAGACAGGTAATCAGGTGAGCAGACAGACAGGTAAACAGGTGAGCAGACAGACAGGTGAGCAGACAGACCTCTTGGCTCCTGTACAGACCATCTTCCCGGAGCTGAAGATCAGCGCGGTGGTTCTCGGCTCTCTGATCCTCATGATGACCGCTGCAAAACGCTGAAACACAACAACAACAACAACAAATGCTAAACATCATGAAAGGTCAGTGACTATAAAAGAAGGAACACTACATTACCCATGAGCCTCGGCTGCAGACCTACCTTTGGGTTGTACTCAGCATTTCTGGCCTGGAGGGCGATGAACTTCAGTTCCAGAGGACAACCGAGGTTCACCGTGGAGACGATGTTCCTGTGGACAGACGGCAGGTACTAGTACTACAGACGGAGTAGTAGTACTACAGACGGAGTACCGGTACTACAGACGGAGTACCGGTACTACAGACGGAGTAGTAGTACTACAGACGGAGTACCGGTACTACAGACGGAGTACCGGTACTACAGACGGAGTAGTAGTACTACAGATGGAGTACCGGTACTACAGACGGAGTACTAGTAATACTAGTACTACAGACGGCGTACCGGTACTACAGACGGAGTAGTAGTACTACAGACGGAGTACCGGTACTACAGACGAAGTAGTAGTACTACAGACGGAGTACCGGTACTACAGACGGAGTACTAGTACTACAGACGGGGTACTAGTACTACTAGTACTACAGACGGAGTACCGGTACTACAGACGGAGTAGTAGTACTACAGATGGAATACTAGTACTACAGACGGAGTAGTAGTACTACTAGTACTACAGACGGCGTACCGGTACTACAGACGGAGTAGTAGTACTACAGACGGAGTACCGGTACTACAGACAGAGTACCGGTACTACAGACGGAGTACCAGTACTACAGACGGAGTAGTAGTACTACAGACGGAGTACCGGTACTACAGGAAGTAGTAGTACTACAGACGAGTACCGGTACTACAGACGGAGTACTGTACTCAGACGGGTACAGTACTACTAGTACTACAGACGGATACCGGTACTACAGACGGAGTAGTAGTACTACAGATGGAATACTAGTACTACAGACGGAGTAGTAGTACTACTAGTACTACAGACGGCGTACCGGTACTACAGATGGGTAGTAGTACTACAGACGAGTACGGTACTACAGACAGAGTACCGGTACTACAGGGAGTGCAGTACTACAGACGGAGTACTAGCTACAGGGAGTACCGGTACTAGTAGTACTACAGACGGAGTACCGGTACTACTAGTACTACAGATGGAATACTAGTACTACAGACGGAGTAGTAGTACTACAGACGGAGTACCGGTACTACAGACGGAGTACTAGTAATACTAGTACTACAGACGGAGTACCGGTACTACAGACGAAGTAGTAGTACTACAGATGGAATACTAGTACTACAGACGGATTAGTAGTACTACAGATGGAGTAGTAGTACTACAGACGGAGTACCGGTACTACAGACAGAGTACCGGTACTACAGACGGAGTACCAGTACTACAGACGGAGTACTAGTACTACAGACGGAGTACCGGTACTAGTAGTACTACAGACGGAGTACCGGTACTACTAGTACTACAGATGGAATACTAGTACTACAGACGGAGTAGTAGTACTACAGACGGAGTACCGGTACTACAGACGGAGTACTAGTAATACTAGTACTACAGACGGAGTACCGGTACTACAGACGAAGTAGTAGTACTACAGACGGAGTACCGGTACTACAGACGGAGTAGTAGTACTACAGACGGAGTAGTAGTACTACAGACGGAGTACCGGTACTACAGACGGAGTACCGGTACTACAGACGAAGTAGTAGTACTACAGATGGAATACTAGTACTACAGACGGAGTAGTAGTACTACAGACGGAGTACCGGTACTACAGACGGAGTAGTAGTACTACAGACGGAGTACTAGTAATACTAGTACTACAGACGGAGTACCGGTACTACAGACGAAGTAGTAGTACTACAGACGGAGTACCGGTACTACAGACGGAGTAGTAGTACTACAGACGGAGTAGTAGTACTACAGACGGAGTACCGGTACTACAGACGGAGTACCGGTACTACAGACGAAGTAGTAGTACTACAGATGGAATACTAGTACTACAGACGGAGTAGTAGTACTACAGACGGAGTACCGGTACTACAGACGGAGTAGTAGTACTACAGACGGAGTACTAGTAATACTAGTACTACAGACGGAGTACCGGTACTACAGACGAAGTAGTAGTACTACAGACGGAGTACCGGTACTACAGACGGAGTAGTAGTACTACAGACGGAGTACCGGTACTACAGACGGAGTATTAGTACTACTAGTACTACAGACGGAGTACCGGTACTACAGACGGAGTACTAGTAATACTAGTACTACAGACGGAGTACCGGTACTACAGACGAAGTAGTAGTACTACAGATGGAATACTAGTACTACAGACGGATTAGTAGTACTACAGATGGAGTAGTAGTACTACAGACGGAGTACCGGTACTACAGACGAAGTAGTAGTACTACAGATGGAATACTAGTACTACAGACGGATTAGTAGTACTACAGATGGAGTAGTAGTACTACAGACGGAGTACCGGTACTACAGACAGAGTACCGGTACTACAGACGGAGTACCAGTACTACAGACGGAGTACTAGTACTACAGACGGAGTACCGGTACTAGTAGTACTACAGACGGAGTACCGGTACTACTAGTACTACAGATGGAATACTAGTACTACAGACGGAGTAGTAGTACTACAGACGGAGTACCGGTACTACAGACGGAGTACTGGTACTACAGATGGAGTACCGGTACTACAGACGGAGTAGTAGTACTACAGACGGAGTACCGGTACTAAAGACGGAGTACTAGTACTACTAGTACTACAGACGGAGTACCGGTACTACAGACAGAGTAGTAGTACTACAGACGGAGTACCGGTACTACAGACGGAGTACTAGTACTACTAATACTACAGGAGTACCGTATACAGATAGTACTAATACTAATACTACAGACGAGTACCGGTACTACAGGGAGTACTGCTACAGACGAGTACTAGTACTACAGGAGTACCGGTACTACAGCAGGTAGTAGTACTACAGACGGAGTACTCAGACGAAGTAGTAGTACTACAGATGGAATACTAGTACTACAGACGGAGTAGTAGTACTACAGACGGAGTACCGGTACTACAGACGGAGTAGTAGTACTACAGACGGAGTACTAAGTAATACTAGTACTACAGACGGAGTACCGGTACTACAGCGAATAGTATACTAGTACTACAGCGGGTATTACAGACGAATACAGTACTACAGACGGATACTAGTACTACAGACGGAGTACCGGTACTACAGACGGAGTACTAGTAATACTAGTACTACAGACGGAGTACCGGTACTACAGACGAAGTAGTAGTACTACAGATGGAATACTAGTACTACAGACGGATTAGTAGTACTACAGATGGAGTAGTAGTACTACAGACGGAGTACCGGTACTACAGACAGAGTACCGGTACTACAGACGGAGTACCAGTACTACAGACGGAGTACTAGTACTACAGACGGAGTACCGGTACTAGTAGTACTACAGACGGAGTACCGGTACTACTAGTACTACAGATGGAATACTAGTACTACAGACGGAGTAGTAGTACTACAGACGGAGTACTGGTACTACAGACGGAGTACTGGTACTACAGATGGAGTACCGGTACTACAGACGGAGTAGTAGTACTACAGACGGAGTACCGGTACTAAAGACGGAGTACTAGTACTACTAGTACTACAGACGGAGTACCGGTACTACAGACAGAGTACTAGTACTACAGACGGCGTACCGGTACTACAGACGGAGTACTAGTACTACAGACGGAGTACCGGCACTACAGACGGAGTAGTAGTACTACAGGCGGAGTACCGGTACTACAGACGGAGTACTAGTACTACTAGTACTACAGACGGAGTGCCGGTACTACAGATGGAATAGTAGTACTACAGATAGAGTACTAGTACTACCGACGGAGTACTAGTACTACAGACGGATCAGTAGTACTACAGATGGAGTACCAGTACTACAGATGAAGCACTAGTAGTACAGATGAAGCAGTAATACTACAGATGGAGCAGTAGTACGACAGATGAAGCACTAGTATTACAGATGGAGCAGTAGTACGACAGATGAAGTACTAGTACTACAAATGAAGCACTAGTACTACAGATGGAGCAGTAGTACTACAGATGAAGTACTAGTACTACAGATGGAGCAGTAGTACTACAGCTGAAGTACTAGTACTACTAGAAGTACTACAGATGGAGCAGTAACTTACTGTAACTGGGGGATGATTCCTGACCTCTCAGTCACCGGGGTCATGGGGGTCATGGGGGTCATTGGGGTCATGGGGCAGAAGGGGGAGACCCCGGTCCCCGTCATGGAGGAACCCTGCTGGGGCTCTGCTGCTGCTGTGGAATCCTGGGAGTTGTAGTCCTGGGAGTTGTAGTCCTGGGAGTTGTAGTCCTGGGAGTTGTAGTCCGGGCCGATGCCGCTGTCCCGAGACACGTCCAGAGCTGCCGCCTGACTGTCGGCTGAAACGACGCACAGAGGTGATCACGTGACCTCCCAGAGGCCACGCCCCTACTCCAGTCGGCCCTCAGCTCGGGACAGACACTCCTTGTGTGTACAAATGTACAAGTACTTGTACTTCTATAATACTGTGTTTTTGGGAGTTTGTTCAGATGTTTCACTTTTTAAAATCATCGCTCACATTGATTTATGATCAGCTCACTTTGGGAAAACTTATTTATTTATTAGTTCTTCGTGTGGTTTGTGACTTGGCGCCTACCTGCATCAATGACGTCATCGGGGAGGAAGCTGAGGTCGAGATCCTCCCCCAGTGGTCCGCTCGTCCCCGCCGTCACAGGCAGGGGGGCGGGGCCTTGTCCCGAGGGGGCGGGGCCTTGTCCCGAGGGCGCGGGGCTCTGGAGTTCCAGCTCCTCCTCCGAAAGAAAGCTGGATTCCTGCAATAAAAATAAATAAAACAACCATGCCTGTACTGAGAGGATGTTTAATTTATTAGCTATTATTATTATTATTATTATCATTATTGTCATCATCATTATTTTTACCTGCTCTTTACTATTTACCTTCTTCTGTGTCGTGTTGCAGTGACCCAGGAATGTTTCTCAAGGGATTAATAATAATTAAAATATGAATGATTCTAATGAATATTATAATAATAATATCTCTCACCATTAAACAGACACAATGATGTGGACCACAGAAGAAGTCCTTAATATTAAATTCTCATTGTGGAAACATCAATCAGTTCATTGATCTTCTTCTTCTGGTGATCGACAGCCAAACCGACCAACATGAACGTCACGCGACCTCATGAAGCTGGTTATTAATATTTCAGACCAGAAACATTCTAAGAACACTTTTGACTTTTTCTCAATCAGAACCTCTAGAGTTGAGTCAGAAAAGATCTCCGCCCCCTTCATCAGAACCTTCAGAACCTTCAGAACCTTCATCCGGTTCGCTGACTGAGGAACGTGGACGGGAACATCATGAACAGGAAGCTCTTCAACACCTTTCCTCATGTTTCAGAGTCAACAACTCGTCTGGATTTATATTTCTTTGATGAAGTGAATTTAATTCCCTAATCACACTAAACATTGTATTTAATAACTGGTGAAGCAGGAGGAGCTGTGAGATGTGGTCCTCAGGTCTTCATCAGACCACCGTTTGTACTCACGTTTGCAATGGAGTCATCGAAGTAACGTTCCAGCGCCGACTCGTCCATGACTGCAGCACCATCAGACCTGGTTCAGGACCTGGTTCAGGACCTGATCCAGACTGAGAGCTGGTTCAGGACCTGATCCAGACTGAGAGCTGCACAGCTGCATCCAATCCGGAGCTCGTCAGCACGCGGATCAGCTGAAGGCCTCCGGCAGCTTCACAGAGTCCAAACTGAACTGAAGTCAAAGGAAACAGAGGCGACAAAACTAAATTAAACTAAACTAAACTAATAATGACAACAATAAAATGTTAGAAATAGAAATTCAGTAGAAAAAATAAACACAAAGGAAAAAACTGAATGTTTTGTTCACTCATTGATATCCTGTTTAGTTTAGTCGACTTAAATCCATCAGATTCTATAAAATCATCAGATGTTTGTAGCATCGTCCTGTGAATCACTTCATCCTTCAGTTTATCATAAACATTCATCACATAAAGGAACACTTCATCCTTCAGTTTATTATAAACATTCATCACATAAAGGAACACTTCATCCTTCAGTTTATCATAAACATTCATCACATAAAGGAACACTTCATCCTTCAGTTTATTATAAACATTCATCACATAAAGGAACACTTCATCCTTCAGTTTATCATAAACATTCATCACATAAAGGAACACTTCATCCTTCAGTTTATCATAAACATTCATCATCACATAAAGGAACACTTCATCCTTCAGTTTATCATAAACATTCATCATCACATAAAGGAACACTTCATCCTTCAGTTTATCATAAACATTCATCACATAAAGGAACACTTCATCCTTCAGTTTATCATGATGGTGCAGTTCATCCTCCCTCCTGCAGGGGGAAACCGGCTCACTCAGTCGCTCCAGTGACTGAGCTCTGCGCATGCGCAGCGGATGTAAACACAGCCGCATGGCACGGTGATCTTCGCAGAGGTCTGACGTCAGAAGGATTTATGGTTATTATGGTCAGATATCGAATGTTGCCGAGTGACGAACTTCCGGGTTTTCGTGTGTGATGACGCAGAAACAAGATGGAGTCCGTGAAGAAACGTGTGACTGAGTTTTCACTGGAGGCTCACGGTGAGAGTGCTGCTAGTATTACTGCGAGTACTACTGCGAGTACTACTACGAGTACTACTGTTACTGTACTTCTACACCTATCTGCCAGTACTAGTACTATAACTAGTACCACTAGTACCAGTAGTACGACATGAGCTTATACCGGTTCTAATGGGACAGATCAGAGTACTACTGGTAAGAGATTTAACGAATACATGACTACATATAATAATAATAATAATACTATATTTTTAAAAATAATATTATAATAATTTTGACTATTATAATAAATAATAATAATATATTAGTAGTAGTAGTAGTGATATTATAATATATGATAATACATAATAATTAGTAGTATTAAACTAATTTATAATAATTATTAGTGTTATAATAATTAATAATACATAATTAGTATTATAATCATTAATAATGATAATAATATATTATTATTATTATTATTATCATGTAACTGAGCTTTGAAGAGCCTGAATGTAAAATAGAATGTAACTATTACATGTTATAAACTGAAGCTTGTTATATTATTAAATATCAAATGAAAGTAACATCAGTAATTGATTATTGTACATAGAATCTGTGCATCTGTTCTGTAAACAAACAAACTACTACTGACTGGTACTACTGGTGGTACTGGTACTGGTACTGGTACTGGTACTACTAATACTACTACTACTTCCATACGGAAGTAGAACTGCTGCCTCAGTGATTGTTGACCTTTCAGATCTGTACCTGAACCAATCGGTGCCTTACCTGGAGGGGTCACCTGACCCGCTGCAGTTCTACCGTGACTGGATTGGTCCAAACAAGCCCTGCATCATCCGCAACGCCTTCAGCCATTGGCCGGCTCTGTCCAGGTGGACGCCAGAGTACCTGAGGTGAGGATGCCCCGCCCACCTGCACTGTTGGCGTCAGGATGTGACCTTGGATCAGCTTCCTGTTTGTTGTCTCCAGGGAGAAGGTGGGGTCAAAGGTCGTCAGCGTGGCCGTGACCCCGAATGGCTACGCTGACGCCGTCAACGGCGACCGCTTCGTGATGCCGGAGGAGCGACGCATGAGGTTCTCCTCTGTGCTCGACATCCTGGAGGGCAAGGTGAGGACCACTGATCACATGACTGATCACATGACTGATTATAGGAGGCATGCAAATGAGCTGCAGCAGCATTAGCATATATGTTAATGTGCACTTTTACTTTTGGTACTTTAAGATAATTTTGATGCCAATACCTTTGTACTTTTACTTAAGTGGTTGTGTGTGTGTGTGTGTGTGTGTGTGTGTGTGTGTGTGTGAGTGTGTGTGTGTGTGTGCGTGCGTGCGTGCGTGTGTGTGTGTGTGCGTGCGTGTGTGTGTGTGCGGGTGCGTGCATGTGTGCGTGCGTGTGTGCGTGCGTGCGTGTGTGTGTGTGTGTGTGCAGCAGCAGGGGGGGGGCGGGGTGTTCTACGTCCAGAAGCAGTGCTCTAACCTGCTGGATGAGCTCCCTGAGCTCACAGACGACGTGGAGCCTCATGTTTCCTGGATGAGCGACGCACTCGGTGAGTGACGCGGCTACTGAGCATGCTCAGACCGGAGGGGGAGGGGGGGGAGGGTCAGGTGTGTGTGGGGCGCGGGGGGAGGGTCAGGTGTGTGTGGGGTGGAGGGTATGGGGGGAGGGTGACGGGGGGGGTGTTGGTATGAGGTGTTGGTAGTGCCCTACAGGACGTTAGTACTGTGAAGCAGCAGGAGGACTCACCTCGTGGAACAGGTGTTCCTCCTGAAACTCTGGTGGAGCTTCAGGTCAGGGTTCTGGTTCTGGTTCGGTCCGGGGTACACCTGTCAGTAGCCCTTCAGGTGGGTCCAGGTGAGTCCAGGTGGGTCCAGGTGAGTCCAGGTGGGTTCAGGTGGGTCCAGGTAGGTTCAGGTGGGTTCAGTGGGTTCAGGTGGGTCCAGGTGGGTTCAGGTGGGTCCAGGTGGGTCCAGGTGGGTTCAGGTGGGTCCAGGTGGGTCCAGGTAGGTTCAGGTGGGTCCAGGTGGGTTCAGGTGGGTCCAGGTGGGTCCAGGTAGGTTCAGGTGGGTTCAGGTGGGGGTGAAGAGGTCGTAGAGTAAACAAACTCAACATATTGAGGAGCAGTGCGGTATCTGTGAGCTGTGAGCTCAGTGCTGCCGCCGGTGGCCTGGAGGGGAACTACAGCAACAGGCTCTCTTTAATGTATTATCACACAATGAGTTATTAATGTGTTGCATCTCTATTTCTCTTCTAGGAAAGTTACCGGATGCCGTGAACTTTTGGCTCGGAGAGGCGAGAGCCGTAACTTCCCGTAAGACCTGAACACAACACCCGTCAGATGGTGTGCGTGTAACACGTCTAAGTGTGTGTGTGTGTGTGTGTTTCAGTGCACAAAGACCACTATGAGAATCTTTACTGTGTGGTTTCTGGAGAGAAGAACTTCGTCCTGCTGCCGCCCACTGATCGCCCCTTCATCCCCTACGGTAACCATAGCAACCACCCTGCATATTCTACCGTAGCCATGGCAACCATCTGCAGTAACCATAGCAACCCCCGTCTCCGTCAGGTGCCTATCAGCCGGCTGTTTACCATCAGCGGGACGACGGGGAGTTTGAGGTCGTCGATCAAAGCGACTCTGAGAAGGTGCGTTCAGGTGTCTGCAGTTAATCTCAGTGCTCTGTTCTATTCAAAACCCTGCAGTTCACCCTGACCCCCCCTCCCCCTTCCTCCTCTCCCCCCTTCCCCCCCGTCATCAGGTCCCGTGGATCCCCCTGGACCCTCTGGACCCAGACCTGGACCGCTACCCCGAGTACCGGAGAGCTCGGCCGCTCTGCTGCAGCGTGAAGGCCGGAGAGATGCTCTACCTGCCCTCCCTCTGGTTCCACCACGTCACGCAGTCCCACGGCTGCACCGCAGGTACGAGCACCTGAACGCACCGCCGGTACGCTAGAGCAGTGATTCTCAACTGGTGGGTCGCGACGGGCCTTTGTCTGGGCAAGAAAAAATTGGATTACATTTTTTATTTATTTTTATCCTGTGGTTTTATTTTGAAGGGGATGTTTTCTGCAGCGGAGTGTCGTCTATTCACTCTTTTGTTCCGGCTCTGGTTCCCACTTGTTCTGCTCTGGTCCTCCATGTTTTCAGCAGCATTGCTGCTACGTTCCACTTTGTTTGAGCTTTTCAAGGCGGCGGTGATTGACAGGTGATGACAGGGGGCGGTGCCAGGTTGGGTCAAACCATCCTGATATGGGGGGGACTCTGGGTTTTTAGGATAATGAAATTGAATAGGCTACTGAATATAAAATTCACCTTATGAACTTACACTTATATTTTATTGAAAATGTATTAAATAAATATTTTTAAAGGATTGTTGAGTCGATGCTAATTTTGAATATATATATTTTTAAATCTTCACGTACCCCCGCCATTTTACAGCATAGAAGAACACCGTGACCCGCGACATTAGTTTTCTAATCAAACATGGCGAAACGTAAGTATGACAATGTTCCTGGATTTGGGTCTCGGCTCGTCATGAAGGGTGATGGAGGGTCCCTCAGCCAGACCAGTGGAGAACCACTGATCCAGAGAACCTGAACGCAACACGCGGCTTGTTTTGGACTACACAATAATAAATAAACAAACTCTTTTCTGTGCTGCAGTGAACTTCTGGTACGACATGGAGTACGACATCAAGTACAACTACTTCCAGCTGCTGGAGGCGCTGTCTGAGGTCACGGGGTCAACGTGACATCACAGCACGACGTCATCGTGGAACAGACTGTAATAAAGACGTGCAGGTGACAGAAGATAAAGCTCTTTATTAAAGCAACACATGGATATAATCTGTAATATTGCAGCGGTTCCTCTTTTCCCTCCGAACAATAAGAACTGATGATTATCGATCAGCTGATTGAAGTTTCCTTTAAACTCTTTATGTACAAGTGTAAACACAAACAAGGTGCAGATAAACACTCCAATGAAGCTCCGCCTCCTCACAGACGTCACATCACCTCTCGTTGAGTAATGTCAGCAGCTCATCTTCATCGTGATGAAGAACCAGTTGAGCTCCATCTGATCTTCAGGGTTCAGCAGCAGTGAGGAAGAGGAGGAGGAGGAGGAGGAGGAGGTCCTGTCTGGGACCCCTCCCCCTCCGGCTCAGGTCATGTGATGAGACGAAGGAGCAGCAGGTCAAAGTTCACCTCGAAACCTTTTCTTCTTTCTTTTTTAAATACGACACAAAGAACTCTGACCTGCTGTTGCATGATGGGAGCTGTAGTTAATGTCAGCATCACACACACACACACACACACACACACACACCTCTCAGTCGTCGTGGCGACCCCTCCTGTAAATCGGCATGTTGATGCTGTGGAACGCCGGCACCCAGCGGTTGTCATGGAGACCCACGTTGCAGCCGGGCGCGTCCCTGCGGGCGCCATGGCAACACATCCAGAAGCCGGGCCCGCCGGGCAGCGCCTGGCAGAACGGCTTGTGGTGCCAGCGGCACGCGGACACGTCGCCGCCGCCGCCGTGCCGCCGCTTGCACTGCTTGCAGGGGTCGTCGCGGTACCGGGGGTCGGACACCCAAAGCGAGTCGGCGGGCCGCACGCCGTAGTGCTCGATGAGGAACAGGAAGTAGCGGCAGCTGCACTTGAGCGCGGCGAGGCTGCGCGTGGGCAGCAGCCGCAGCAGCTCCAGCAGCAGGTGGTGCGGCAGCACGGCGAGCAGCGGCCGCGGCTCCAGCAGACGCTGCAGGCGCCCGCGCATCAACAGGAAGTCCTGCGATGCCGACGCACGCCGGCACGGAGTCGCACCCGCAACCTCCACCGCCTCGGGCGCTGATTGGCTGCCACAGTCACAAGGAGCGGGAGGTGGGCGGGGCTGAGAGGGGGGAGGCCGAGACAAAAACAACAAGCCTGGCAGAGGCTCCGCCTTCTGAGGTGGAGCCTCTGTGACGGAGCTCAGTGACTCCGCCCCCTGGGCCTCACCTGAGGGGGGCGTGGTCAGAGCTGGTTCTGAGGAGCTGGTTGGCTCCCTGCCCACACTCTGAGCTAAAGGCAGTGATGATGACGTCATTGATGATGGTGATGAAGGCCGGCAGGGGGCGGGGCTCCGGTCCCAGGGGGCGGGGCTCTGGTCCCAGGGGGCGGGGCTCTGGTCCCCAGTGGCGAGCAGGATGCGTCCCACCGTCCTCCTCAGGCTGTTGCTTCTCGACAGATCTCCCTCCGTCCTCCTCTTCAGACATTCAGACTCCAGCTTGGCCACCATGTCCGACACCCTGATGCTCTCTGGCTCCTCCCCCTTGACCTCGGGGGGCGGAGCTCTGGACAGCGTGATGGAGGCGGAGCTCCTCTGGAGGGCGAGCAGTGGTTTGGAGTCCGGCTGCTGCTCGCTGGCTCTCTGCTCCAGGAACGCCACCATCTCCACCACCGACACCTTCTGCTCCTCCGCCGGCGTCTTCACCGCCTCGCCTCCACGCTGCCCACCGCCCGGTCGCCGTGGAGACGCTTCCTGTGCGTCCTGGACCCGGGTGCTTGTGTCCCGCTGGAGGTTCTGGTTGCTTCCCGATCTGCGGCGCCGTTTGGCGCAGCAGTTTTCCTCCCAGCTCCCCTTGGCCTTCCCGGCCCGGGCCGGGCCCGACGGGGCGCCGCGGCCGTCTGAGCGCTCGCCGTCTGAGCGCTCGCCGTCTGAGCGCTCGCCGTCTGAGCGCTCGCCGTCTGAGCGCTCGCCGTCTGAAGCGAAGATGGCGATCTTCTCCCGGACGTGTCCCGGCCTGATGACGGTCCAGATGTCCGGCGGGGCGTCGGCGTCCTCCACGGTGGTCTGGTACAGCCGGACAGGAGGCGGGGCCTTGTTGCTGGTTGCGTTGCTGCGGCGCAGCGTGTTGGTGGAGAGGACGCCGAGGGGGAGGTGGCTGATGTTGCCATGGTTACTGCTGCAGGTCCTCAGAAACAGGCTGCTGTACTGAGATGCCTTCAGGTGCATGATGGTCCTGAGACACAGGGAGGGAGAGAGAGAGAGAGATATTATTATTATTATTATTATTATTATTATTAATAATAATAAAAAAATCGCTCCTGGTCTCCTTCCTTCCTCACCTCCTTTCCTTCCTGTGTTTCCTCTGGGCCTCATGTTCAGACATGAAACACCAGAAGGTGACGTCTTCCCACAGACACACCCTCTACCTCAGAGACCTGGACCCTCTACCTCAGAGACCTGGACCCTCTACCTCAGAGACCTGGACCCTCTACCTCAGAGACCTGGACCCTGAACCTGGACCCTGAACCTGGACCCTGAGAACATGGACCTGTTTGAAAGAGTCCGGATCAAACTGAACCCGTTCCATTTGGTTTTAGGAGTTCTGTCTTCAGAACCAGAATACGAGGAGAACCAACATTTAACTGACGAAAGTGACGTACTACAGACTACATTACCCATGAGCCTCAGCTGCTGTGGACAGCTCTGTGATTGGATGTTTGTCGGTGAAATGCACCCTGGGGGTTGTAGGCGTCTTGTAGCTTTGACTGTGTGATAACCAATCCTCACACGACTCACTGCGTTTACCTCCAGGCTGCGTGCTGATTGGCTGGTGGTGGTAGGGGGTGTGGCCCTGGTTTGAGTGACAGCTCCTCCAATCCTTCAGCTTCACATCTCTCAGACGTTTACTGTTTCCTTTTAGACAGGAAACAGAACCTCTGGCTCCTCCCCCTCAGGATGCACACACACTCTGCAGAAACACACACACACACACACACACTATAATATGATGCCTTCAAGGACACTTTAAGATGTCTGAGAATCAGCTGCTGAACATTTAGCATTTTTTTATTTATATATATATATATATATATATATATATATATATAAAAAAAAAAAAAAAAAAAAAAAAAAAAAAACACACACACACACACATATACACACATTTTATTTATATAGCGCTTTTCAAAATTCTCAGACACTTAACAAACATTAAAATCATCATGATGATTTTAATGTTTATATATATATACATATATACATATATATATATACGTATATACATATACATATATACA
>JACSYO010002001.1:7500-33619 GCA_016806645.1 Ophiodon elongatus | reverse complement strand
ACATGGCCACTGTTCACCACATAGAGCGAGAGCCCATCGCTTAGACATCTGAAAAGTAAATACTGTTTTCAACTTTGACGAGGTGATCGGCTTGTTTCAGTGTGATAAAGTCCTCCCATTTTATTCTTACGATCGATGTTTATGTATCGGAGCCTATTTAAGGTGAATCTGGCCATCATTTTAACATTTTATTCTGTCTAATTGTTTCTTTCTCTTTTCTTGACCTCATTACACATCTGTTGCTTATTGTGTACATTGATGGATTTTTCTTTTATAACATTCATATGTAATGATGTCACATTGTGTGTGTGTGTGTGTGAGAATTTATTTCACAATGATGACAGGCTTTTCCTCTAATCTTGCTCTAAAGAGCTCTTCATTTTAGAGGATATTTTGTGGTAATGTTTTGCGTGTACTTTACAAACTGTCCCCAAATAACTTTTCCCTTTTTAATCAAAGGCTACTAAACAAACTCAAGACACACACACACACACACACACACACACACACACACACACACACAGACACACACACACACACAGAATACAAATGTGACAAATTTCCCCTTGTGTGCGCTGCAGATCCCACCCATGTGATTGGGCTGTACCCGGACCTGCTCCCGTCAGACTACCGCAAACAGCTGCACTACCCCAACCCTCTGCCTACTCTGTCCGTGGCAGAGCTGGAGAAGGCTCATCTCGCTCTCATCGATTATCTCACACAGGTGTGTGTGTGTGTGTGTGTATGTGTGTGTGATGTATGAGTCCATGTTGTATAGGATGTAAGCTTTGAATGAGGCTTAACTTGGAGGAGGATTACCAAAAACACAAGAGTCGATGGGTGATAAAAGCATGTCAAGGGTGAGGCTCAAGATAATTGGGGTCAATCACGGGATGTACATTATTAATGTTTTCTCATTTGTCCTCACAGAAACGTAGCCACCTTGTGAAACAGCTGAATGACTCTGACCCTTCTACGACGTCTCCGCTCATGGAGGGCACGCCGACTATTAAGAGCCGCAAAAAACTCCTGCAGATCATTGACACCACCCTGCTGAAGTGTTACCTGCACGTAAGGCCATCTTCCTTTTTCTTTCTCAACAAGTGGAGACATTTCAGTCCAAACTGCCACTTTTGAACAATTATTACTTGATATTAATAATTCAGTGTCAGAATATACAGAAAACAGTGTGTTGCTCTTTACTGATCTACTATCCTCTAAAAAGTTCAGGTGTGTGTGTGTGTGTGTGTGTGTGTGTGTGTGTGTGTGTGTGTGTGTGTGTGTGTGTGTGTGTGTGTGTGTGTGTGTGTGTGTGTGTTAAAAAAGAATCACAAAACCATGTTCATTTACATTCACAAATATGAAACAAATTATAACAATACATAAGATAAAGATGCATCTTGAGAACAGTATAAAAATTAAGTAAACCAAAATGGAAAAGAAAAATCTTCATACTAAAGGAGGTAAAACAATGAATAAGTTTAAACAAGACAAAGATCAAATAAATATGTTTGTGGTTTTAATTTTATACAGTCGTTTAGTCACTAGGTGTCACATTTTCCTCACACATTGGATTATCATTTTTTTTAATTCACTAGAATTTTTTTTCAAACAAGCTTATGTTTATAATTATCTTCTCTTTATTGCCACTCATGACGCATGTCATACTTTTTGATCAACAACCAATCTACAGGGAACTAATCCAGCTGTTAACGTTTCACGATAAACGTCTCTTTCGGCTCTAACGAACTTGGAAGTTTTCACCGTCCGCTTAGAGAAAAATGTTTTTCTATTACAGGGAAGTAAATCCTCCCAGAATTTGGCAGCAACTCGAGGCGGTTAACTTTACCTCCCACGTAGCTAAACGGGTTCCGTGTTCGGCGGCTCGTTGGCAGATTGACTTTGAAGTCGCAGTTAAAAGCAGCGTCTTCTCCGTGTAGGAGCTGCAGTGATGTGGGTCTGGGGTTTGGTTCAGGGAGGCGGATGCCTGTGCTGGCAGACCGCGTGTCAAACCTCATCTCTGGTGAGGAAGTAACTCGTGCTGGAATGAGATCACAGGTCCCAGCAGCCAAAGTGAGTTTCTCCACGGAGAGATTTGGCTTTGTGCGAGGGGCAAAACGGTCTTCAAAGTGTCTCCGCTGCTCTTAAAGATTTAGACGAGTCTATCCATGTGGCATCCCGGGGAAACGCCACCAGGTGCTTCTCTTTGGAGGTATAATAAGCACCATTTGATCAGAGGAACTCCAAGGGCAGGTCCCGCTGGAGCGATGACCTCAGAGTGACTGGAGCTCCTCGAACAACGTGTGCTTCGGACTGCCAACACCTGCACCAGATTATTTAAATGTTCTCAATAATGATCTGTGAAGCAGAAAAGGAGCCAATCAGTGCTTGTTGTGTGTGGTGTTCATGTTTCATAATCTTATAATCGTACCTCTCCCCCCCTCCACCCCTCCCCCCCTCCCTCTCACCCGTTCAGACCAACGTGGCCATGGTGTCCCCCCTCCTTCGTCTGGAAAACAACCACTGCCACATCGAGGAGAGCGAGTACGTCCTGAAGAAGGCCCACAAGTACAGCGAGCTCATTATCCTCTATGAGAAGAAGGGCCTGCACCAGAAAGGTAATGCTGCCCGCTGGCCCACCTCGGCCCCCCTCGGCCCCCCTCGGCCCACCTCGGCCCACCTCGGCCCAGAGTGAGCTGCGTGTGATTACGGGGATCTGATCTCCTCAGTGAGATCTTGTTTGGGGAAGTTAAACAAGTTTTATCTTCACAACCGTGTTTTTTTTTTTTTTTTAAATATTTAGATATATTTTATGTTTTATTGTCTCTGAACTCCTTAGTCTTTTGCATTAATGTATTTTTGAGCACGTTTTTCATTTTATGCTCCTTGAATTAACAGTTTTGAGATTTTTTTTTTGTCACCCTGAGCAAGTTTAACCACAGTTAATTAGTTATGTACATATGGTTGTGGTGATCATATTTAAGACATTTTTACTTTACAGGGAATCAATACGAGTTTGTGGTTTGCAGTTAATGTGCAGGCTTTACTCTTTTTTTTTCGTGAATAGGCAGTGATTGAGATCTAAAGATCTTAATCCTGTAGCTTTTTTTTATTATCAAGTCCCGTGAGAAAAGGACAACAATCTTAAAACTGTCTAAGTTTTCTAAATATCAGCTTTTGTTTTACTGTAAAATTACTTTTACTTGTCAGCAGTTTAAGATTGCGTTATTTTTATTTCATGTTAATCAAAAACATTTAGGGGACATTTTGTGCTGTCTTACTTCAGGAGGACAATTTATTTAGTAGTTTTCACTTCTCATCCAGCTCCGTCTCTAAACTTGATGCCGATGCTTTAGTCATTATTTGTGTATTTGTACTGAACTGTGCTTCTCCGCAAAAACAGTTTGAATTCCATTTGTGTGATTTGGGGGCGTAATAATTCATTTGAGACGGTGTGGATTTATACACCTCCTTCAGCTGTTGCGGTTTCCTGGAAAACTGTCAGATATTTTGCTCTGTTGAGTTCAAGTGCAAGTTCAAATAGGCTTTTACGCATGAATGGATAACCAGGCATTTTAAGCTGCATAAGCAAGTAGAAGCCACAACTCGTATTAAAATACACGACTGTGAGAAACAAGAACCAAACATTAAGAGGATAAACATTCGAAAGAAATGCGCACTAACCTTCATTTAACACCTAAACCGACCAACCTGGTAAACTCCAACAAAATAAACCCAAAATAATCCTGCAAGAAAAATGCTGCAAACTTTCCCTCCAAGTATTTTAATTGTTTAACAAATGCAGCCTTTTCAAAGAACTGGCCATAAAAAAAAAACAAGATTAATCTTTTGTTGAATATTGTTTGAATATAAATTTGACCAATGACTTGTTGTGCAGGAAGTTTTTACACCGTCTTGTCTCAAGAAACGTTAAATCAGTGTCGCATTACTTTTAGTACGTTCTAATACTAGATACATAATGCATTATTCTCTGAGTTTCGCTGCCCTGGTTATATTTTCTAAATGTTAAATTGAGTTTAAAAGTACGTAAAATCCACAGCTGTACCTATAAGTACTATTTTGAGGCCGTAATTTAAAAGTTATGCTACTTTATAGTTGTATTTCATTTCAAAGGGAAATATTGTACATTTTACTCCACTACATTTACATGACCGCTGCAGTTACTTTTCAGATTAAGATTTTACATGTAAAAATATGATCAATTTATAAAATATGATGCATTAATGTAGATTAAACTAGCCAGAATCAACTTTACCTCAACCAGTTGTGACATTGAAATGCTGCTTACATGTTCAGTAAGTGTAAATGCATTAGTAATAATATGGCAGTAATCTGATATATAATAATAAAACACTCCAATTAGTCCCTTTTACTTTTATTGTCTTAAGTATATTTTGCTGCTAATTCTTTTGTACTTTTACTTGAGTAAAATGTTGAAAGCAGGACCTTTTTAATAGATATATTTGAATAGGTAATGCTGCATTTTCATTCAACTTTCAAAGAAAAACTCAATTTCTTCACTTTCATGAATTTTTCTGACGTGATTTAAGAAAAGTTTTGAGCGGGATATTCATCCTCATGCCGCAGACAAAAGATAAGTCAATCAAATGGATTTATCTGTCAAAATGTGGCTCACCGTCAAACACACTGAAACATCCGTTCCCAATTTCACTTCAGTATTTCAGTATTTAAATGATGGATCACTTGATGCTAGACCGACCTCGGCCTTTGTCAGCGGCCTCCTCGTTACCTACAAATACAGGAGCCTTTGTAGTCTGAGTGGTTCCATTATGTTTTAAATTCAATAGGTACGAGTTATGTGCCTGTATTGTGGGCGGGCCACGCAGTTTATCTCGGAGGAGGTTTCCCGACATGCGGTCGACTCGTCATCCCCCTAGATCAGAGCTGTCTTTCATGTCGTTTGGTTTTCTGGCGGGATACCGCGGCAGATTCTGGGCCCTTCTCGCTGTTCTCGCTGTGAGCGCCGGCTGTTTTCAATCGACCCGCTGCAGTTCGTGCTTCTGATGTCATGCTGCTCGAGTCGATGAGCCGCAATTCAAACCAGCTGTTCCCCTCCGCCAATTAACACCGCGCATGTGCTCCATCCACTTTCTGTTTGCCGGAGGAGTTATGCAACGCAGCGCTCGCCACGGAGTAGATGACATGTTGCTGATTTCCATCACTCAGACTAATCTCACATTTCACTCTCGCTCCCGCTCCCCCCTCTCACTCGCCTCCCCGTCTTCTTTTTTTCCTCGCCAGCTCTGCAGGTGCTGCTGGACCAGTCCACCAAGGCCAACTCTCCGCTGAAGGGCCACGAGCGAACAGTGCAGTACCTCCAGAGACTGGGTAAGGATCCACAGGCCAACTCCCCCGTACAGTCTGTTTGTAACTAAGAGCGTCGAAGTTGTCATCGCCGGGGGATATGTTAGATTTGTTGGGGTGATTTTGGGAGAGGCTCTGAGGAAACTTTCAGCCTGATTGATCGTGGACGTTGGACCAAATGTAAATTCTGCATTCTGTCACATGACCCGGTCTACAGTCTTTCACATGTCTGGCACCGACTAAATGAGAGGATCTCGCTCCATATGTGTCACTGTTACTATTCTGTGAACCAGGGATTTTTTTTGTTTCTTACCATCAGCCTTTCAATGTGGTGTGTGTGCGGAAGAATCCAGTAAATTGCCTGTGAGATAAAACCCAGTGGGAAGAAAAAAAATCAAAAGCCGAGTGAAGGCTTTCAACCTCTTTGGCAGTGGTTCAATTTGTTAATGGCCGCGATGCATTATACAGCACAATTTCTCTGCCTCCTACCAACTGCCCCCAAAGAAAGCCTTTTATAACTAGAATGATGGTTTTTGAAAAAGACAAACCATCCATCACAAATATGTTTTCAACATTGGGATTCGAACGTATTCAGGTCAAGACAACAACACGTTCTTTCTTGTTATATTTTGGAATATTACTTATTCTGTTTCTTTTTTATTTCAGTTTGGATTCACACTAAACTACCAACAGATATTTTACATCATATTATTAATTAATCTGCCGATTTGTTTTCGTGATGGATTGCGTAATTGTTCATTCTATAAACTGTCAGACAAATGTCTTCTCTAAATCTTTATATGTATCTTTATATTTTTTATCCGACTAACACAAAACCCAAAGATTGTTTGTTTTTATTATTTAAAGATTTAACTTCTATGAACCTTTTTGTTATTTAAAAAAATTGCCCACAGGTCCCTCCATCTCGAAAAATTTACTTTTTAACCAGAACATCTAGAATCATGTATAAAGACACTTTTTCGTGAAAGTCAACCACGATGATTTTGACATAATTTTGACTCAGAAATCCAAGATGGCCGCCATCCAGTATAGTAACTTTTGAACGGGATGGTAAGATGTTTTTCAGTGAAACACCTTTTTAAATTACAGTTTACTTTTTAAACTATATTTGATCACGACATTACCTCTTTAATGATGTTTGAAACACCAAGATTTAAACAAATATTTCATATTCGTTGGCAATGCTGACAGCTCTCCCTGCTGATCAGCTCTCCTTCCTTCATGCTGACTTCACTTATCCACTGATACCACTTGTCCATCGCAGTCGACCCGTATTCCAACATGGCCTGGGACATGTGGACCGTGTGTACAGGGAACAAGGGCAGCAAAATGAAGTCTGGCTGGATCTCCAGAATGAGAAGCAGCTGCCAGCGCTCAACAAATGTGAACAATGTGGCCCAAAGTCCGGGCGTCTCACAGCGCCCTGCCCAACCGAAGCCAAGAGGACGCACGTGGGTTGTGGCCCACAACGTAAGCGAGAAGCGGTGCGTGCAGGACCTGGTCCCGTGCATGCATGAGTTCGACTCCTTCCCCGTTCGACCCGGACTCTCCCACTCTCCGCACCCTGCAGCCGGCAGTGCCTGCCTCGGATGAACTCACTGCGGACTTGGACTCCGTCCCGTGCTGCGAATGGGAGAAGTTGACCAGGTTCTTGCGAGATGGAGTGTCCTCCCTCATCTCCCTCCGTGCACACGACCCTCTGAGCAAACACTTGACATTTGCCACGGGGGAAAGCGGACAGTCTTCTGCCGTGGCCTGGTGCCTGAGGAGATAACGGACTGTATTGTGCAGCTACACTTCTACGGCAAGGGTAAGTCCGTGCATGGAAATGGAAGAGAGTGAAGAACAAATCAGTGATCCGTCTCACCTCCAGATGGAGACGGCCTACGCCAACACTGCCTCTGCACCACCTACCTGGTGTATCTAGTACGCCGCCACTCGGACATGGGTCGGAGCTGGTAGGCGGTCACTGACTCTACTGGATAGTGGCCATCTTGGATTTCTGGGTCAAAATTATGAAAAATGAATCGGAATCCGTGTGTTCGACTTCCATGAAAAAGTGTCTTCATACATGATTCCAGGTGCTCTGGTTCAAAAGTTCATTTTTCAAGATGGCGCCAGTGGCAGTCTGGTATTCGGGTCCATAGACGACCGATCAATCATCAAAACATCTTAGCCCAGAGAATAAAATATCATCAAAATAGTCGCCAGTTTATTTTCTGTTGATTTGACTACTTGATTAATTGAGTAATTGTTGCAGCTCTACTACATTGGTCTCTTTTCTTTTTTTTATCTCAGCTGAGCCAATACCTCTAAATCTAAGTGTTGCATGTGTCACCTTGAAAGTAAGTTTTCTGAAACCAATTATGAGCGTGATCATCTGCTTCGTCTCCATCTTCACTTGTTTTCCTCCTGAGCTGCTTCTTCTGAAGTTAAACTCCCGTATCTCTTGTAATCTCGCCCACACACAGGAGGGGAGAATTTGGGAATAATCTTTGAGTTTTCTCCCTGGGTGCTGAAGATCTGTCCTGAGGACGGCCTGAAGGTGGGACACAGAGATTTACACAATATGTTACAGAAGAGTTATTTGTTTTAGTTCTATATGAATGTTGTCAATTGCTTTACATTTTTGTATTTCTTTTGTCAGAGATGGAAACTCATTCTATTTTTGTACTTCTTTTTTTTTAATTCACGTAACCAGTTATAAAAGTGACAATAGACTTGTCTGTATAGAGTCTCAGTATATTTAATGTCCGCTTAGCGTACAGGAAGCTGTCCTGTAGGTGTAAAACTCTCTCTTCCTGTCCAGATCTTCACAGAGGACCTGACCGAGGTGGAGACTTTGCCCAGGGACAAGGTGCTGAACTTCCTGAAGGAGGGCTTTAAGGAGCTCGCCGTCCCATATTTGGAGCACATCATCTACGTGTGGGACGACAAAGGCCCGGAGTTTCACAATGTGCTGATCCAGCTCTACCTGGAGAGGGTCCAAGGCCTCATGAAACAGTACCTCAACTCACTGCCCGAAGGTACGAGCAACAGAATACTTGAGTTATTTAAAGTGACGTCCACAGTATCTGCAGGCCCTTTTAAAAAGTCATGACAAGTTTTATACTAACTACTTTTTCCCTCTTTAAACACTATTGTTTTCATCTTGATACAGATGTAATTCGATGACCTGACAGATCCATAACATTCAGTCATTTCTACCTGAAGCAAAGCTACAAAGTAAAGTGAATTCTTTTATGTGAGCTGCAGGGCAACATGACCCTTGGGCTTTAATGTCTTCTTAACGCCAAAAGAACATAATTCTATTTTATCGGAGGACTTTCATGTGCTTACATCACTGCATATGGTTTCGGTTTGCCTTCGCTTACTCGTCCAGATAGTTGTCTCTCATTGCTTTACACATTAATCCTGTGTCAGGATTTATTATGAAGTCCATCCAGCTCTCTGTTTGTGTCTTTTAATGATCATCCAGGGTCCGTGTATTGAAATGAACCTGTCAGACGGCTACATTTCCAGGGATGCTCATTACTGTGCACTCCGTCTGAGACCTAAAGTAATAAAAGCGACTAATTAAATAAATAAATCTGACCTTGAGGCAGGTTATTGCTTCAGGTAAGGAAGTATGAAGCATATTTTAGATCAACCTGTGATATTAAGATATTGTTTCTCTTGAGATTATTCAATTTTATATCATTATTTATTGATCCTTTTATCAGCACTATTTTCAGGTTGTGCCCCGTTGAGTTTTCTTCTGGAGCTTTCTTGTGAAACAACTGAAAAAAAGTTATTTTTACATCCAATGTTTCTTACCAAAACACATTGTGTGTATCCTTGAGGTCTAACAAACCAGCATTTCCTTCTTCAGAAAACATTGGCAAAACTGAATTTTAGATATTTGAAAACCTGCATTGTTTACATCCATGTGTGCTTGCTAGCAGTCTTCTTCTTCTCTGCCTTTGTTGGCGTGTTACCACCAACTGTCAATTAGTAGATTCGTGTTAAAGCCATTGGCAGGATGTTGAGCACGCTACGTCCTCGCGGCCGGGCACAATACAAACATAACAACACATAAACGTGTTTTATATCTCAACAAGGTACCATTAAGTCAAGAATGAGAGTTTATTAATTCAGAAGCAAAGAAAGCAACTAGTAAAACCATTCAATTGATTTCTTATAAAATATTTTTAAGCACTTGTGAAACATTTGTCCTTGATCATTGTTATGATTACCCTTGTAACCTTTTATTTAACCTTTTAATTATTTTAATTATTAACTTATCTGGCGATCACGTTCACAATTTCTTCTCACGAAATGGTGAAATGAATGTTTCCCAGACTCAAACGGTCCAAAACTCAAATAAATACATTTTAAAAGCAGCAAGAATTCACTTTTTAATAAGGTTCAACCAGTGGAAAAAAGAAAAGTCCTCTTTGCAGCTCTGGACTCAGTATTTACAACCTCTGTGCGGCTGCAGGAGTTCCAGCTGTCGCTGCGGGGAAGGAGGAAGGTGATCTGGGAGAGTTCAGGAACAAGCTGCTGTCGTTCCTGGATATTTCTACCAGCTATGAACCAGCCAGACTCGTCAGTGACTTCCCCTTTGATGGTGAGAACTGTGACTGAAAATAATGTCCAAAGCCGTATGGAAGGAAATCTGTTGTTTTTGATGCAGAAACCCGTAGAAATTCAAACCGTACCAAATATTTTAATATCAGTTTATATGTCAAGTCAGTTTTTTATTAATATAGCCCAATATCATAAATTAGCCTCAAGGGCCTTTAATGTAACATGCACCTAAGAAAAACAAAGTATTTCATGTATTTTCCATTACCTCATGTACATGTGTTCTCGGTTATTGGGGAAGGTTTGAGCCGACTTCTATACGTTTTAAGCTGAAGGGTGAAACTTGCACCCGTTGACCTTGTTTTCTATCCCGAAGGCCTGCTGGAGGAACGGGCTCTGCTTCTGGGTCGGATGGGTAAACACGAGCAGGCGCTCTTCATCTATGTGCACATCCTGAAGGACACCCGCATGGCTGAGGAGTGAGTACTCCTGCAAAAACATCTCAGAATCCTGGAGAATAACTGGGTGGAAAATGAAAATGAACCAATCACCGAATGTTTGCTAACTCCAGCAGCTGAAATAACTAATGATGAAGAATTCATTCAAACAAGTCCAAAACAGTAAATTTGTGAAGGCGAGTTAACTGGAGATCAAATTTAATTTGAAAAATTGTTCCGCAAGGCAGCTAAATAAATTTTAAGGGGCCATAACTGAAACCGATTTTTAACTGTGCCATCCTGATTATCTTGTTGCTGAGAACATGAGCAGACCTTTCATGTTTTGTCTTTGCTCCTCTCTTGTGCTCTGCAGATACTGTCACAGCCACTACAACAGCGTAGTCGAAGGGAATAAAGATGTAAGTCGCTTATTAAAGTTTCTGATTTTCTTCATTTTTTTTCAGAAAAATAATTAGTTTCTCTGCCTTTTCCTCCTGGATTTTGTTGTGTTTGTTATTTTTATGACCACTTATTTCATTTTGTAGGCTCGGCTGCCTTTTTGTTAAGTGCCTCTGTTGGCAGAATGTGCAACACAAATATAATGGATTATTTATGGCTCAAGCTCCCAATGACAAAGAAAAACAACTTATTTTGCCAGAAATGACGGCTGACATTGTCCGTTATGTTGTTGTTCATACACATAACTGTGACTCCGCAACCAAAGGAGACCTAAATGAAAATAAGTGAATCGGCATTAATGATTGGAGGGGGAAATTAATGAATCACTGCTGTTTCTGTAATGGTCAGAAATATATAAGATCCCTGTTTGGACACTATAATTATGGGTTTGATATTGAAAGTAGTTTTTTTTAAACTTAAATGGTAAAACGTATTCCACCAAATTGTAAACTTGCATGTTTTTAGTTGTGTAGTTTTCCTAACTTTATTCATATTTAGTTTATTGCTTAGATTCCACTTTATTGAACATTGTACAGGTTCTGAGAAAACAAAATGCAGTTTAGCATCGAACCAGAAGTGCAAAAAGCAGTAAATATTACATCTCTTTTTATCTTTAAAATGAATGAATCCTGTTTTTTTTATTCTGTAAAAGACCATATAGTTGTTCTCTTGTGTGTGTGTGTGTGTGTGTGTGTGTGTGTGTGTGTGTGTGTGTGTGTGTGTGTGTGTTCCTTCATTGGTATCTTCGTGACATGAAAAAGATTGTGTAGCGGACACGCTAAGTACCAACAGCTGTATTTCTTCTCTTCAGGTTTATCTGTCTTTGCTGCGAATGTACCTGTCGCCTCCTGACGTTCACTGCCTGGGGCCCATCAAGATGGAGCTGTCGGAGCCTCAGGCCAACCTCCAGGCGGCTCTGCGCGTCCTGGAGCTGCACCACAGCAAGCTCAACACCACCAAGGTAAACGACAACAGAGCGGCGTGCACGTCCCTCTCCAGGGTGACTTGGCACCTAGCCCCGGTCTGGTAATCATAAATAGCTCTTATTTTATCTCCTCGGAGTGCAGCGTGTGTTTACTGCGTTGAGACGGGCCCAAACTGCGTCAGTGACGGGGACGCGGAAAAAGTACTTTAACTTTTGTGAGGCTGCAAAAAGCCTTGTGACAAGAGCACAAAGTCGTCGCGCTTGAATTCCACTTTTCCACGCAGCCAATTTCCTGTGGTGCTTCTAACCGCTCGTTCAATCAGAAACCAAGAATTACTTTGTAATTCAACCCAGAGCTTTGTTATTACGAGTGAGACTCTCTGCCATCGCTCAGATTAAGTGATCACCGCTAACTCGAGGCGAGACGTGAAAAGTGGAACTGATAAAAGTCGGCTTGTTTAGCCAGATTCAAATGAGATGGATTTACATGAATTACGAAGACACACACACACACACACACACATATATACACACACACACACACACACACACACTCTCGAACGAAATTAGTCATTTGGCATTTGGTGTGAAATTAGAGCAGCGACTGAACTGAACGCTCATTTAAAGATTTAATTTAGTTTGTTGTTAGAGCGAGATGAGAGGGGGTTGCACAGTCGGGGGAGGGGGAGGGGGAGGGAGAGGGGGGTAAATCAGGCTGCTGCCTTTTGTGATAGAAAAGATTCAAAAATCTAAGATTTCCAAAAGGGTGCTGATCTCCCCCGAGATGCCGTCTGCGTTGAAATATGAATATCTTTGATGAAATTCCTTTCATATACCTTTCTTCAACCGTCTGAACCCAGAACCAAAAATAGCAAAGAATTGAATAAAAGCCGTTCCGCTCATGACCTATTTTGCTCATCAAACCTTCGTGTCACGATCCACCGAAAGCCGTCTAGTAAAAGAAGACTCATCCCTTCAAGGGCCAAAAAATTCTTCTTCTTTTTTTTTTTTTTTTTTTCTGTGAATGTCCGATTGAAGCGTTGAATTCCTCGATGCGTGCTGTAGCGACACGACGGGATCTTAACCAGGAGGGATCCCTGCTGAGCTCTCCGCACTACGTTTTGTCACACACACACACACACACACACACACACACACACACACACACACACACACACACACGTGGATCGACTTGGGCGCAGTGAAGCCCGTTTCCACACATCTATACTGTTTCCCCTCGACCCGTGTCTTGCGCTCTCATTGGCTGTCGCTCCCCGACAGATCCAGACATTTAGCCTGCTAGAAAACGAGACTCTTAAGCTTCATAAAGCTACTTGGTTTTGTGATTATTTTTTTCAATGCAATCCAGCTGCTGAACATCTTTCCACAGAGTCAACATTGGGGAGAAAACAGTCACTCAGCTGATCGTATATTCTCTCTCTCTCTGTGTCTCCTCTCAAAGCGACTTGAAAGCCTCCGCTGTGTCGCTGTAAATATTTGAATGAATAAAACCAACAAGTTTATCTGTTCTGAGTTATGTCCCCGTTGTAAGAATTGTAGACTGTTGTGATTGAAAGGGGAAGTGATTGTGTGTGAAAGGCGCCGCTGATCTGTGCTCAACCACAGTCGAATTAGGAGTCTCTCAGGGGGAAGGCTGCAGGTTTATGTGTGTTTAGGTTTAGATCTCACAACCGGGAAGCTCTCCATCTTGTCTTTTTCTTTTGTGCCTCTCTCCGCTCCCTCGTCGACTCGATGGCACCCTGCTTTCATTTCCTCTGGCCTCGCTCCCAGACTCTGCCTCGCCGAGAGAGCATAAGACAAGACTGCACTCAACTTCAGGAAAACCTTCTGACATGAAGGTTTTTGTTTTTCGTGTGTTTGGTTTTTAAATATTTATTTTTTTTTGTCATCATTTCTTTGGAATAATCAATTTATCATGTAGTCTAAAAATATCTAGAAACAAATGGGGAACAAGTTTGGTGACGTCTCCATATTGTTGGTTTGTCTAACTGTCAATATTTATGTGATTTACAAACGGGAAACGGGTGAAAAAGCAGCATATTCTTAAATTTGAGCATCTGGAAACGGCAAATGGGAAACATTTATCCTTCATAAATCATGCATTGATTATCAAAGTCGTTGCAGATTAACTTCCCGTCCACCGACGAATCGTTTCTACGGTTTATTTATATTCGGGAACAAGTGGGACCTCGTAAGTAAGTGCGAGCTACCCAGAGCTACCTCAGTGTGTTTCTGTTGGCTGACGAGGAGCTGCACACGAGCAACAGGCTGCTTGTTCAAAGGCACTTAAGCACAAAGGATGAAGCTGAATTAAAATTCTGCAGCTCTTCAACAACAAACATCCTGAACGTTGAGGAGCAGCAGCCGGATGCTGCGCCTTCTGCTAAACGTCCCCAAAATGTGACTGAAGGCTAATAGATTTTATTTTTTATTTTTTGATAAATTCTTGATTTGGTTAAGACTTTGTTGGTGCTTTCTAAAAGGAGGATAGTAGCTTTATGGCTAACTGTCAGAGAGGTCATGTCGTTTTCAATAATCAAACTGTAATGCATATGATTTGGTGTCTAGTAGTGCAGTTACATAGTTGTATCAGTTGGTTATTTAAGCAAACATGCGGTACAAATACAGAATATAAGTCTCACTCTAAGATGTCTGAGTGTAACAAGGCCATTTGTGCTAATTTAATCTAATTACATTGAACAACAGAACAACACGAGTTCTGTCCTTGATTGTGTTCGGCCTCATTCACACAGAAGCTAACAGGCCAGACATTTTTATTTCTAGAGGTAAGAGAAGATGCTGTTGGAGAAGTCGTGTAGCTGCAAATTACATTTTCCCAAGAGGGAGTCATTTCCTTTTATATCATCATTTGGAAATGAATAATGAGTTATGTTCTCTCTTTTTTTTTTTTTTTTATAAATAATGCAGCTCATGAATGTGGAAACGACACTTGTCAAAGTGTTCATCAGCGTTCCCTCTGAATACAGTTCAGCACAACATGAAGATTACCACCTCAGCTGGAGGAGAAGATGACATTATTAAACAATTATTCTTTTAAAATGAGTGTTGATTTGCTTCCGATTCACTGCAATCCTCCAAGTTCTTCCTCATAATGACAAGAGTTGTAATAATTCAAACTTATAGTGTCCACTCAGCTTCTTTTTCTTTCTTTCTTTCTTTCTCCTCCCCAGGCCATCAATCTGCTCCCAGCAAACACTCAGATCCGAGAGATCCGGGTCTTCCTGGAGAGCGTCTTGGAGGAGAAGGCGCAGAGGAAACGCTGCAACCAGGTGCTGAAGAGTCTGCTGCAGGCCGAGTTCCTCAGAGTAAGTCCTGGGGAACGTGTTTACATCGGGGCGGGGGGGGGTCACGGAAAAATGGATCAAAATGTCAGTTGCGACATATGTTGTTGGCCATACGCGATACTGATCGGGCTGCAGTGTTCGCGCCTCACCGTCGATGTTCATCCACTCAGTGCTTTTACCCTGACGGGCTCCGGATGTTGCTCTGAGTGTCAACATTATGGAAAGGAGCCTGCAGAGAAACGCACTGTTTCTCTTTACCCTTCGATTTGATTCGTGTAACCGAGCGTCGCTCGGAGAAATCGGCTGAATATTCCGCCGTGACATTGAAAAGCCGTTAGATAACACTAAGCTGCTCTTTCTGTACTCCAACACAACAAACGCTGAACTTCTTCCCCTTTCCATAAGGATGTCAGACATTTTAAAATCACAATCTGAGTCTCTCGGTGGTAAAAAAATAAGCCCTTTAAGTGGATGTTGCCACGCGTGATTACATTTCAGCCTGTTCAGCGGTTGCCATCTGCTGCTTTCTCCCTCAAATACTGGAAAACATTTTCAAAATGACTGTCCCCGTTAGGGGAAAACAAAAGTCACCCTTGAAGAAAAAGTGGTGAGAAGTGATTGTGTGCTGACAAGGAATCAAGGCCTCCATCCTCCTCCATTATTAAGTTAATGTGACACTTTATTGATTCCCTCAGAGAAATTATGTTTTAATAGTTTCCTTGGTGAAAGTCAGAGCTCAGGACGAAGGACGAAGGACGAACTGTCAGAACCTTAAGGCCGTTGGAGTGTTAACCGTTAGAGAGGGATTCGAAGACTTGAAGTCGTAACGATGTGGATAAATTGGATTAAAGACACTCAGCCAGAAGCAGAGCCGTTTGTAACTCGTGTTTTATGCACACTGTATTATGTAAAATGTGCTGTGTCATACAATACAACATACAATAGTAATAGTTTAGAGCGACAGAAGATCAGAGCATGAACCGGCTTGTAGTCGTGGCTCGAATGTCCCCTTGGATCTGTGCGGGTGCTGGTGTGGCGGCGGCTCAGTAACGACACGCTAGCCGCCCTTAGCGTGTGAGCCGACGCCAGCGTTTGTTCACTTTCTCCCTCGTTATGATTATAATAAAAATTTGGCATGACTTTCTGTTGGAAATTAATTTTCAGAGGCCTAAAGAGGTATTTCGAAAGAAAATATTGGATCGCGGAGAGACGCTCACCCGTCTCTCCGCTCACCCGTCTCTCCGCTCACCCGTCTCTCTGCTCACCCGTCTCTCTGCTTTCAGGTGCAGGAGGAGCGGATCTTCCACCAGCAGGTTAAATGTGTCGTCACCGAGGAGAAGACCTGCAGAGTCTGCAAGAAGAAGATAGGAACCAGGTAACGATCTCAGTGGAGTCACAAAAGAGCGTTAGTATGAAAATATGCACGTTAACTTTTTAATTATTTTTAATTTATGTATTCAAATTGTATTTGTATTTGTAATTGTATTTTATGTTTTTCTCTAATCCTGTTTTGCTCTTATTCTATTTAGTATTATTATTGCATGTGACATAAATCTGTGGATGATGAATCTTGAGAGTTATTGAGGGTTATCATCTTAAACCTTATTCATCGGGGGAGTTATGACACTGACAGTTTACAGCAGCAGCATATTCCATTTTTATCAGATTATTTTGTGTCTGCGGTTTCTGTTTTTTATTGACTCGCCCTGAGCCGCTGTTAATTTCATACCCTGTTAATTTTTAGTTCCCATATTTTGATTAATTCTCGCCGACGGTAAAGCCCTCGTTTGTTTGTCTCCTCTGTCAGTGCGTTCGCCAGGTATCCCAACGGCGTGGTGGTGCACTACTTCTGCTGCAAAGACCGAAACGCGTGTCCCACCGAGCAGTGAGCGCCTCCACCTGACGACTGTTCACTCATAAATAACTCACCCCACCCCCTCACACCCTCACCCTCCCTCCCCCTCCCTCCCCCACCCCTCCCTCCTGCTCTCTATGGATTTCAATGCTCGGACATCTTTGACCTAGAAGTGCATCAGACGGTTGGAGGTTGCTGGAGTTGATCGCCAGGCTGCAGCACCTTAAAGGACTACGAGTGTAGACATTTCTTTCTTTTTTTTTTTAACCCGAGTTACCCGGTTGCCGAGCACAACGAGACCTCCTCCTGCAATCAAAGGCCGAGACTCTTCTTTCCCGCTGTGCATGAAGTAACGAGAGGAATGTCCGGCGTGTCGCTCAGCAGGAACGGGGGGAAGAGCGGAGTGAGTCTTGACATTTGAAAAGCATGTGTCACTGTAACGCCAGAAAGGGATCGGTTTCCCGCCACGTCGCCTTCGGGGGAGAAAAGAGGGCGCCGCCGACGGACGCTCCGACGAAGTGCTCGTCCTCACCCCGAGACGACCACAAGCCTTGGTTTTTATTTTTTATTCCCTCTCCTCTTCCTGCCTCTCACCGCCTCCCGCCGCTCCTGTGACAGTGTGACCGCCGCTCGATACGCCACGGACGCTCGGCGGGAGGCCAGTCAAATGCCTTTTCGTGACTCTGAAGATTGTACTCGCGGTGAAGTCCAGACGTCGGTCGGGATTTTCTTTTTTTTTTTTTTTTTGTTCGCATGTGCTGGAACTGACTCAAAACAAAACAGCAATCGTCTTACGCTGCGTTTGACAATTATGTATTTAAACATTCGAGGCGACTAACATTATTCACAGAGATGTTCTTTCCATTATTTAGTGTCTTTACAGTGTGTGAATGATTCCCACCGGAGAGCTTTCTCTTTTGGGGTTTTTTTTTTTTTAATTACTCATCTGTCTTATTTGTATTATTTTCTTCCTTTCCCAGACATTAAAAGTTTATGAAGTAGAACTCCTTTAAAGTGAGACTATGTAACTTTTGAGCACCGGCTCATTACAGAATAATCACGCAGAATTTCTCTTAATTAGATCTGAAATGAGTAAGTGATCAATCAATTATCACAGAGACTTCATCTGCCACTGTTTTTGATAATTAATTATTAATTTCAGCCATTTTTCAAGCAAAAATACACAGATTCACCGGTTCCAGCTGTTTTTTTTTTTTTTTTCTCTGTCGCAGTAAATTGAATGTCTTAAATTTTTAGACTGTTGATCGGATTAAATGAGCAAATTGAAGACATCACTGTGCGGCTGGACGAATGGCTTTTTACTAAACGTTTTAGAGACTAAACCATAAAGTCAGATGACGTGTCGCATACGAATGATTCTGCTAACATGAGCCGCCTTCATCAAGTAGCAGCAGCTTTTTATTTGTGTAATTTGTGTTCTCGCTCCTTTTCAAAAGTAATATAGTCTCGCTTAAAGACGGCTCACAAAATAACCTACAGCACTTTAAAAGTGGACGGCTGACCTGTTGTTGTTTTTTTTTTTTTTTTTTTTTTTTATTTTATTATTTACTGTCGAATCTCACGTCCGCGTGACGAGAACTGAAAGATTGAGCGACTTTGGGCGTACGACTGTGCGTTTTAATGGCAATATTGTTAGAAGATGGTGTCTGTTTACCGGCTGGGAGGTAATTCAAGAAGCAGGACTCCCCACTTCACTGTCAATGAAACGCGAGCAATGAATGTATGTTTTCAGATTTGAGTTCCACGGTTCAAGCGTCTCGCCACGTTTTTGGAAGTTTCCGCACCACAAGTTGTAGCATCTATCTTCATCGCCTGCTTCTTGAAGTACCCCTCCTCCCCTCACCCTCCTCTTCTGCTCTTTAAAGGTTTGCACACATTCTCTGCTAAGACTGTTTCTGAATATTTTTTTTTATAGTGGGAACGTGTGTGTGCGTGTGTGTGCGTGTGTGTGTGTGCGTGCGTGCGTGTGTGTGTGATATCTGTATTAACAGTTTTCATGACTTCTGAGGGGCGACCCAGCAGGTACCGTATGTTTGTCCGTGTGGCTTTAATCAATAATAAAAAGAAAAGCGTTTCCACTAATGTGTGTGTGTGTGTGTGTGTGATGTCACAGATGTTCACAGATGTGGTGCTGCTGGTATTTACTGTACTCGTCTTATTTTTCCATTTAGTCGACGACCAAGGTGGTGATTCTTTAACTTGGATGTTCATAAACGACCAAAACTAACGTCGGTGTGAAAAAGGTCCAAAGAGTACGGAAGCCCATTGAGGCCAGGGAGAAAATAAGTAAATAAATTAAAGTTAAAGTTGAGAGATAATTAATCAAAAAAGTCAAATTAATGACAGACTAAGTCAACTCGTGGAAAACTACTACAAATATATTATAGTTGCTAAATAAATATTTAGATTTTAGGTCAAAATGAATCATGAATTTTTAAGTAAAATGATGTAATCATTAAAATGTATGAAATATGTATAAGTTCTGAATATTCACTCTGGTAACTTATGTCATAAATTTGATTTAAGAATATCTTAATTATATCTTAACTGTGACTAAGTAACTTATCTTAGTACATAGCTATACTCAGTCATAGATATGAAAATGCTGATTGTTTAAGACAAAATTAAGTTGTAAATATAAAAAATCCTTATAAAATTGAGATGTATCCAAATTCTAAGGCAGTAAAAAAAATATTTTTCACCAATAAGTAAAAGTAACATATCTTCATGAATTGCCTATTGTAGTTTTAACGTGGCTATATTTTTCTTCGTTATTCCCACTTAACTGATTTTTTATTTTTCCAGCAGTAATGGACTTCCGTAATGTGTCATGAGCCAACTACAATTTTCTTTTTTTTTTACACCGTCAGAAATCAAAAGCACCGGACATGAGCTCGCTCACATGTGCAAACCGGACTGTGAGCTTATTTAAGACGTTGAATCACTTAATACTTAATAATGTGTTACATTTTAGATTACAGCGCTTCCTGCCCCTCTTCCCATGAGCGAAGACGAGCGGCTCAACCCCACTTATCTGTTCATGGACACTCGGCTTCCACGGCCCTCGTCTGGAACCCCCCCCCCCCCCCCCCCCCCCCCACCAGATAGGCCCATTATCTGGACTTCCTCCACGGAGCCGAGCCATCTGGAGTAACAGAACCACAACAGCCCGACTGCTCGGCAACGCGGGTTCGTCACACCCGAGCCCTGAGAGCGAAGTCTGCCAACGGCCCTCTGCATCGGGGCCGAGGCTGGGCAGGATCCCGAGCCTGAGAACCTGAGAACCCAAAAACCAGCGGAACATCACCTGCCAATAGACACCGGAGAACACGGAGAACATGGAGACCATGGAGACCCCCGACGTGATCGTACTAACGTCCCCTGTGACTTTGAAAAAGCAGAGTCCATGAGGCTGAGAGAAACTCTGAATAATTCATCATGCCCCAATTTTGTGTGTGTGTGTCTGTGTCTGTGTGTGTGTGTGTGTGTGTGTGTGTCTCTGTGTGGGGTAGGTAATGTCTTGGAATGGTGCACCAGTGTGCAAATGGAAAAGCTCTTCCAGTTGGCGAGGCCAGCAGGAGTCTGCCGGTTCCGCTCTGCCCGCCTCGGCTTCGCGTTCTGCAGAGAGAACGCGACCTCCCGGGTTTAGTTGGACTTGTTTGTGTAAATATTTAGCTGATGATGAGTATGAGTGATCGTAAGACGCTGAAACCTTTGTTTGTTTGATACGAAGGCCAAGGCTTCGTTATTGATGTCGGTCCTAACCAGGCTCAAACATATATATATTTTTTTTTTTATTGATTTCTTGACAATTATTGGACTGATTGCCATTAAATTTGGACATTCATGGTTCACATTTAAGATAATATAATATAATATAATCCTTTATTAGCCCCGCAGCGGGGAGATTTACAGGATTTACAGCAGCATAAGGTATAGTGCAAACAAGAGACGTAATAAAAAAAGAAACAAGTGTTATAAATAAGCAATAAACAGTAAAGAATCCACAATAACTAAAATATGATATATACAGACAGAATAACTGTTATTGCTCAGTGTGTTTATGCTGCCCAGGTTTTAAGTGTTGTCTGCTGGGAGCGGAGCTGCTTGTGCAGACAATTTGTGGCTTTGACTTTAAATATGTCAACGTTCACCGTTTGTTTTCGTCCTAAAGTTTGGTTCAGACATTCGCGGATCCCTCGGGATGAATTCTAATCACATTTTGATCCCGTGACTTTTCGCAGAGACGTCGAGTCAGACTTTTAATTTGTTCTCTACTTTTGGTTTGTGACCAGATTACCTGCTGAACTAATGACATTTCCATTAAAGTTGTTGACTTTGTGGAGGTAGACGCTTTAAAAAAAAAAAAAAATAAGGGTTCCAAACAGGTTCTACCCGAAGGGCTTGAGGTTCTACACAGAACCTTTTGCTTCCGAAGAACCCTTTTTGGAAGAAAGAGTTCTTCAAGGCTTGTTGAGTCCAGAACCAAACTCCCAAAAACTGTGCTTGTGAACCATGATTGTTGCGGGTTCTCGATAAAACCCTTGGTATACTAAGTAGTTGTTTCCAGAACCCCCCTGGGTGGGTTCTTAACACTCTCAGAAGGTGGGAAAGTTCTGGGTGGAACCATTACGCCATAGAAAAGGTTCTCGGTAGAACTTCTCATAGGGGGTTCTGGGGTGGGACATGTTTACAGATGGTTCTAGGTTTAAACCTTTGTTCTAAGCAGAATTGTCTGAGAGGGTTCTAGGTGGAACTTTTGAAAAAGGTTCTCCTTTGAGGACAATCCCAAGAACCCTACATGGTTCCAAGTTGGAACCTTTATTTGTTTGAGGTTTAGTGGAGACAACAAAGTAGTTTTTAATGGAAGATGGTTTGTTAGTAGAAGATAATTACATATATATATATATATATATTAATTATTTATTTATATATATATATATATTAATTATTTGTTTATATATTTATTTATATATTTATTTATATATATATATATATATTTATTTATATATATTTATTTATATATATTTATATATATTTATTTATATATATATATATATATTTTATATATATTTATTTATATTTATTTATATATATTTATATATATTTGATCTCTTCTATGATACGTTTGTTCCCTCTGTGAATATTGATCCAAAACGCTGAGTCTTGAAAGAATCTCTTGGACTTTTAATTCTGATTCTGATTTGACACCAAACCGTTTACTCTTGTTGTTGTCGGCTCCCTTAATACTCTCACATTAAACTCAGAGTGACTTTGTATCCTCTACTTTTAACAAAGACGGGCAAGAAGTCTAAAAACGTTCCACCGAACACAAAATGAACATCCCCATCCGCTGTGATGTTCACAGTTTGAGGATCGTAGAAGAGCTTTTTTCTTCTGGACTTATTCTTCGCTGACTGCAGCTTATACAATCACAGACTTTAATATAAAGCACACGCCCTGGCAGCTGCTTCCTGCTTAACCACAGAAGTGTACAGTAAAAAAAAAAGTGGATTATTATTATTATTACCCGTTTTATAGAAAGTAAGAGCTTTGAATCATCGTAAAAAAATATTTTTCCCTAGGAAACTATTTCTCCATTTGTCATCTGTTCTGTTTTTTAATGTTACCAAGATATGATTAACTTCCGTGTGTGTGTGTGTGTGTGTGTGTGTGTGTGTGTGTGTGTGTGTGTGTGTGTGTGTGTGTGTGTGCCTGCCTTGTGACAACACGGCCTTCGTCCCGCCAATGTCCACCCATCTTGACGTTGACATAATGGATAGTTAGATAAATACTTTATTAATCCCGCAAGGTGGAAAAAATTTTCGGTACAGCAGCATTTTTACATACAAGTAAGAAAAGAACAATATATACAAAAAATAGAAGAACAAAATAAGAAAAATGCACAATATATACAACAAATAGAATAATAATATTAAATTAACTAACAAAACAGGCGTGTGAGCTGTAGCCAACAAACCAAGGTGCTACAGTTGGGTGTTTGATTTGGCCAGAGGTGATTTATTGTAATGTTCTCACCTCCCGGAGCAAACAGGAGTGTCATTTCTTTTGCAAATATTTCCTCAGGGTTTGTAGGTGTTGCGGTTCAGGTGAGTGACGGGTTCGGGTTTAAAACAGGACACGAGAGTTAGTGGCGGCGTTTTTTTTTTAATTTTTTTTTTTTAATTTTCTTACAATTATCCAGAGAGTGTGTACTTTCCTGTTCAAGTTTCTGTGTCCTGTAGCTCCACCCGTCTGGTGGTATGACTTGTAGAGAAAACAAACCACAAGTGATGCTTTGTTCCATTCAGACGTCACTTGGAAAAAAGCTGTATCTGCTGACTGATTAAGAGAACAGTTGTACTTATTTAAGAATATGATGCAGCGACTTAAAGAGAGAACTCCATCTCAGAAAAAGAGGAGTGATGTGTTTTGAGTTTTTTTTTTTTTTTTCTGGGTCCCTTTTTTGTGTGATATTTTTCTTTTTCTTGCTGGTAGTTGAGGAAGAAAGGTCGTATTGAGTTATTTCCAGCGGATACGCATGAGTTTGGTGTCAGAGAGCTACAACATGGAGTCTACGTGTCACATTTTAGTGTCGAGTTCCTCAAAAAAAATATCATAAACTTCCTCCTAGACGTTTGCACCAACAATCGCAACAAGTCATTTTTATTAACCTGCAGGTTCCTCAACAAACCAACTTCCATTTATTGTTCTTTTATGTCCACCAAACGTCTATAGTTTAGCATGTTAGCCTGCTACCATAAGTACAGCTGATTCACTTATTAACGAGACATATTCAGGCACATAACCCCCAGTTTTCCACTTTTATTTTATGTACAGACTAAACAAACAGGTCTTTATGCTCAGCTGATACAAGAGAGCCGCATCGGTCTTCTCAGCCAATAATCTCATTTCCCAAAATGCAGAACAATTTGTTTGGGCCGCTGCACTAAAAAAAACGAGAGATATAAAAGATATAAAAGACACGCGTCTTAATTTGCCGTTCGCTAATGAAGACTTGTGACTTGCCCCGAGGTGTGTTTCCCACCAACTGAGCGTCACTGGTTTCGAGAAGCTTTTGTGGACTTTTGATAATTGAGCCGGCTGTCGGTGCCCAAGTGCCTTTAAACGTGAGACACAGTGAAGCACCATGGGAAAGCTGTGCGTGTTCCCCCACATCAGGACAGAAGTGCAGATAAATTCCCGCAGCTGTGTGTATGTGTGTGTGTGTGTGTGCGTGTGTGCGCGTGCTCTCTCTCTAACACTCAATGTTTGCATAACATACACACACACAAGACTGAGCTTGTGCATGGGAGAGCCTGATGATCACTGGTTACAGCTGCGAGGCGATTGGCTGAGTTTTCACTATTATCATAGAGGAATTCCACAGAGGCTTACAGGATTGTGTGTGTGTGTGTGTGTGTGTGTGTGTGTGTGTGTGTGTGTGTGTGTGTGTGTGTGTGTGTGTGTGTGTGTGTGTGTGTGTGTGTGTGTGTGTGTGTGTGTGTGTGTGTGTGTTTCTGTGTTTTTCTTATCTTTCTGGAAGATGTGTATGCAAATATATACTGCGACCTCTGTTTGTCTTTGTTTTTGGCTGTTTGGAAGTGTGTGTGTGTGTGCGTGTGCGTGTGTGCGTGTGCGTGTGTGCGTGTGCGTGTGCGTGTGCGCGCTTGCATGCTGGGATTTCATGTCTCTGTTCACTTTTCGAGATTCACCATTTTGGCATAGTTCTCTGAAATGCCAGAAGTGATTCTCGGCGGAACAGAAAAGCTGGCGACAGTGTGTGGGAGAGACTACAGAACACACACACACACACACACACACACACACACACACACACACACAGAGAGAAAATACAAAGCCTCATTTTTCCTCTTTTACCTTTTCCTTTGACCTCCTCAAAGACATTTGAGATGAGACATTTTTGCTCATAAAATATATTTAATGGCAGCATATTAACATTTGATACACTTGGAATTCATTATAATATATAATAAGAAACCTTTAATCATGAGTTATAAGTTAACATTTGCAGTTGGCTCATTATAAAGTGGGATACTGTCTTTTATTAATGACTTATCACTATAACTGAAGACTTGATTGTTTATTACTGTTTTTTAGTGACTTTATTACTGTTTATCGAGGACTTAGCAACTGCAGACTTGAGGGTTTTTGAGTTTTTTTTTAACAATCTGGCAACCCAAAAGTTTTTCTTAACCTTGATCTTATGATTAAAAACGTGTTCTTATATTTGATTTATAAACCAGTAATAAATGATTTATTACCGACAGTGAGTTACAACAAAGTGGTGCCTTTTTTCAGTCTGTTTGTTCTAAAGAAAAGAAAAATAATCTTTTATATTCTGTGTTTCCAGCTTATTGTGAATAGTGGGGCTGATTTTTGATTAAACTCGCGTAATAACAGGCCAACTTTCTCGTCCAAGTTCCCACCCAGTATATTTAACTTTCTCCACGGCCGACATGGGAATGTGGAGCTTTGTCTTTCCGTGAGTCTCAGGAGACGGATTGTTGACATGAGCGATTGACTGTTGCAGCTGGAAACTCTGCATGCAGCCCTCGTTTACTCCCTCGCACCCAGCAATCTAGACATGACCGAGCCAGTTCAGGGCTCCGGGTCCAGAGTGTGCAGGATTCCCCACAGAGCTGCCAGTACCAACACCTCGCCATGACTGCTGTGTGCTTTCATCCTGCTGCCCCCCTCCCCCCCACCCCTCCCCCCTCTCCCGTTGTCTCTGAGTGTGCAGAGACTTTTTCCCCTCTGCTTTGGGGCGTCACTGCCTCTCCCAAAGATAACAGTGACAGCAGCGCCGCGAGGGGCGCAGCTCTGTCCGTACGAATGAAGACCGATATCTCCCAGCCTCCAGCCAGATGTGGCTCTGGCCCCGGTGACCTTCCCCGTTCTGTATACACAAGCTGGATGCTGACGGGATGGAAGGGATGGAATAGCAGCTTACATGTATAATGAGATTAACCTCCAAGTGCAGGGCTGCAGAGAGACAGCAGACGCAGTGGATAGACCTCCGCCTGCAGCTGGTTGGACTCTTTGATTCCAGTGCATTTGTGTGTGTGCGTGTGTGTGTGTGTGGGGGGGGGGGGATTAAAATAAGAGGCTCTTTTCAAACGGATGACGTTTGATATAAAAA
>JACSYO010002000.1:7500-38706 GCA_016806645.1 Ophiodon elongatus | reverse complement strand
TGTATAATATATATTATATCAGTCCTTTTAATGAACCAATATATTATATATTATGTTTTTCTTTTAAACGATAAATAAATAAATGGGTCATTTAATCAATCAGTAATCAATTCATCCTTTAATGATCATTCTGTCCTTAATCAGTTATTTATATACTCATAAAGTACTTCATATATATATATACTTAGTAAAGTACTTCATATATATATACTTAGTAAAGTACTTCATATATATATATACTTAGTAAAGTACTTCATATATATACTTAGAAAGTACTTCATATATATACTTAGAAAAGTACTTCATATATATATACTTAGTAAAGAACTTCATATATATATATATATACTTAGTAAAGTACTTCATATAGTACTCCACGTACTAGTACTATAACTGTCAGGCTGCACATGACTCCTCCCCGTTGCTTAGTTACTGATCGTCAGTATAATTATATATATAGATATATACTACAGGTACTAATACTACAGGTACTAGTACTACAGGTACTAGTACTATAACTGTCAGGCTGCACATGACTCCTCCCCGTTGCTAAGTTACTGATTGTCAGTATAATTATAAATATAAATAAGTTTTGATTCGTTGATTATTTCCTGAAATCATTTTACTGAGATAAAAAACTAAGAAACCTCAAAATGATTAATAAACAAACTATTAATCTTAGTTTGTTTATGTTTTCATGTTTTTATCATGTTGAATGTTGTTTGTTTGTTAAATATGTGGAAAACTGTGTCGTTGTTTTTAAATCAAAATCGACCAACTATTGATTAATCAAGACAATAATCAGCTTCCCGTTTACCTGCCGATGTGGGGACCTCGTGTGTGTGTGTGTGTGTGTGTGTTTGTTTGTTTGTTTATGTGTGTGTGTGTGTGTGTGTGTGTTTGTTTGTTTGTTTGTTTATGTGTGTGTGTGTGTGTGTTTATTTCTGTGTGTGTGTGTGTGTGTTTGTTTGTTTATGTGTGTGTGTGTGTGTGTGTGTGTTTATTTCTGTGTGTGTGTGTGTGTGTTTGTTTGTTTATGTGTGTGTGTGTGTGTTTATTTCTGTGTGTGTGTGTGTGTGTGTGTGTGTTTGTTTGTTTGTTTATGTGTGCGTGTGTGTGTGTGTGTGTTTATTTCTGTGTGTGTGTGTGTGTGTGTTTGTTTGTTTGTTTATTTCTGTGTGTGTGTGTTTGTTTGTTTGTTTGTTTATGTGTGTGTGTGTGTGTGTGTGTGTGTTTATTTCTGTGTGTGTGTGTGTGTGTTTGTTTGTTTGTTTATTTGTGTGTGTGTGTGTGTGTGTTTGTTTGTTTGTTTGTTTGTTTGTTTATGTGTGTGTGTGTGTGTGTGTGTGCGTGTGTTTATTTCTGTGTGTGTGTGTGTGTTTGTTTGTTTATTTGTGTGTGTGTGTGTGTTTGTTTGTTTGTTTGTTTGTTTATGTGTGTGTGTGTTTATTTCTGTGTGTGTGTGTGTTTGTTTGTTTGTGTGTGTTTGTTTGTTTGTTTGTTTATGTGTGTGTGTGTGTGTGTGTGTGTTTGTTTGTTTATGTGTGTATGTGTGTGTGTGTGTGTGTGTGTGTGTGTGTGTTTATTTCTGTGTGTGTGTGTGTGTGTGTGTGTGTTTGTTTATGTGTGTGTTTGTGTGTGTGTGTGTTTGTTTATGTGTGTGTTTGTGTGTGTGTGTGTGTGTCTGTGTGTCTGTGTGTTTGTTTATGTGTGTGTGTGTGTGTGTGTGTGTGTGTGTCTGTGTGTTTATTTGGAATAAATAAATAAATAAAGAAGTAGCTCTTAATGTTTCTTACTTATAAACTTGGTATTTTGTCTTTCTGGAGGATTTTATACTTTATTGATTCTTGTTGTTGGTTTAAACTCTCATGTTGAATTTAATGTGTTCCTGTTACCTGTGCGTGTGTGTGTGTGTGTGTGTGTGTGTGTGTGTGTGTGTGTGCGTGTGTGCGTGTGCGCGTGTGTGTGTGTGTGTGTGTGTGTGTGTGTGTGTGTGTGCGTGTGTGTGTGTGCGTGTGTGCGTGTGTGTGTGTGTGTGTGTGTGTGTGTGTGTGCGTGTGTGCGTGTGCGGTGTGTGTGTGTGTGTGTGTGTGTGTGTGTGTGTGTGTAGCCCGTCTACCCCCCCCCGTGGGGCCCCCCTGCGTGCTCCTGTATAGAGAGGACAGCTCCGGCACCAGCGGCAGCGACACGGACTTTAAGGACTCGGTGGACCGGAGGCTGGCCCCCGTCCCGGGCCCCCCCTCTCCAGGCCCCCCCCCACACAGCGCCCCCCCCCACAGCACCCCCACACACAGCGCCCCCCTACACAGCGCCCCCCCGGGGTCGGTCAGAGCGTCACGGCCGGAGCGACCGCCGAGTCCGCCGCGTAAAGGCCACGTGGACTCCTGCTGCGGCCCCCGGGGGCCCGACCCGGCCCCCAAGCCCAAACTGTGGTCGCTGGCCGAGATCGCCACCTCTTCAGATAAAGGATCTAGTGACTCGTCCCGGACCCGGTTCCCCCACAGCCCCGCCCTGCCCCGACACCTGTACTACCCCGCCCCCTTCCTCCCCGGGTACCCCGGCTTCGGCCCTCTGGGGCCCCTGGGAGGCCCCGGCTCACAGCTCAGCGGATTACACCAGACGCTGCTGCAGAGAGACTGCAGAGTACGCAGCCAGACCCAGCTGGACCTGCAGGAACTGAGGAGAGGCAGTGTAGACCCTGGGACCCTCTAAACCTGGACCGCTTTAGACCTGGACCCTTTAAACCTGGACCCCTTTAGACCTGGACCCTCTAAACCTGGACCACTTTAGACCTGGACTCTTTAAACCTGGACCCTTTACACCTGGACCCCTTTAGACCTGGACCCTTTAAACCTGGAACCCTTTAAACTGGGACCCTTTAAACCTGGACCCCTTTAGACCTGGACCCTTTAAACCTGGACCCTTTAAACTGGGACCCTTTAAACTGGGACCCTTTAAACCAGGACCCTTTAAACCGGGACCTTTTAAACCTGGACCCCTTTAAACCGGGACCCTGGTTCTGCTGGGACCCCTTTAAACCAGAACCCTGGTTCTGCTGGGGCCCTGGTGTTGATGGGGCCCTGGTTCAGCTGGGGCCCTGGTTCTGCTGGGGACCTGGTGTTGATGGGGCCCTGGTTCTGCTGGGGCCTTGGTTCTGCTGGGGCCCTGGTTCTGATGGGGCCCTGGTTCTGCTGGGGCCTTGGTGTTGATGGGGCCCTGGTTCTGATGGGGCCCTGGTGTTGATGGGGCCCTGGTGTTGATGGGACCCTGGTTCTGATGGGGCCCTGGTTCTGCTGGGGCCCTGGTTCTGCTGGGGTCCTGGTGTTTATGGGGCCCTGGTTCTGCTGGGGCCCTGGTGTTGACGGGACCCTCTGAAACCTCTTGGATCTCCACACAGACCTACTCTGGGTTTAGAGGGTTTTAATAATGTTTGACGTGTCATTAAAAGATGTTTTATTCAGACGGTCCGGTGCGACGCTCTGCTCCTCTCAACGCTCAGGGAACGCAGGAGAAGACCGAGCTCTTCCTCCTCCTCTTCTTCAGCATCGCTGATCACATGTTTCAGCTACAGCAGTGAGCATTAGCGCTAAGCTAATAATCTAATAATTAGCATTAGCGCTAAGCTAATAATCTAATAATTAAAACGACTGTATATGGAAAAGGAGTGTGAATACATAAAAGGCTCCTGCAGAAGAAATGTGACCACGACTACAATCAATAATGTGAATTTAGATTTTTTTATTTAATATGTTTTCAGATTTAAATGAATGTTTTTTAATTGGTTATCAATCGATGTCATTTTAATTAATTATGTCAATTGGAATCATTGTTATTTCAGATTCAGATCACATTTATTGCCATTTGCACAGAAACATGACATCCTCTCAAAGGGTCAGCTTTATTTATTTATATATATATGAATATATATATATATATATGAATATATATCTCTATATATATATATATATATATATATATATATATAGAGATATATATATACACACATGTATTTATATACACACACATATGTATATACACACACGTATATACGTGTGTACATATGTATATACGCATATATACACATATATACGTATATACACATATATTTATATACAATATATGTATCTATATACGTATATAGATACATATATTGTATATATGTATATATATTTATATATATATATATATATATATAAAAACTGTTGCTTACTTGATTAATAAAGAAGACAGAAATTGAATCTGAAACATTAACTCGTTCTGTCTTTTCTTTTTGTATCTCATTATGAATTATTATTAATTATCATGTGAAAACTGAAAACTATGATTTATAATTAATTCATGGAGCAGCTTTCTGTATCAGAGGTGACGGAGTGCTTCACAATAAAAGACTAAAGACAGACATGAAACTAAAATCAGATTCTTTAGTTTTCAATAGTGAGAAGGTGAGACGATGTGAGACTCTTTACCCAGAATCCACCTGGTGTTAACGCCAGGCGTGAAGACTCTTTACCCAGAATCCACCTGGTGTAAACGCCAGGCGTGAAGACAAGATGGTTTCACCGCCAGCACAATCAGCTGTTCTCATCAAAACCACAGAGTACTGCATTAAGGTTGTACTGCAGTAAAAGTACACGATGTACTGTAGTAAAAGTCCACAAGAGGATCACGACTTCTGTCCGCCGTGCGTCTTCATGTTGGTGATCCAGGTGGTTTCACCTGTTTTATATGACGACGTGTTTCTTAAAGGGTTCATTAAGTGAAAACATCTGAGTGTTGAGTATTGTTTTATAAATTGTTTGAAAAAGACAGAATTCTGGATCGCTGCTTTCAAATCATTGAACGTCTCCTCGTTGTAAGAGAACGGTGAAGCGACGTCGCCACACATTAAAGATACTTTGAGGACTCGAACCCTTTTCCTCCGCGAGCCTCGACCCCGACCCCTCTCTGCTCTCGGGTCCTGTGGAGACCCCCGGGGGCCCCGAGGCTCCTCTCATTGGTCCACAGTAGAATCAGTGCTCGTTAGCCTGTTAGCATGTTAGCCTGTTAGCATGTTAGCCTGTGGATAGTCTTCATGCTGCATTCAGACTTTGTTGAGGCTGATTTGTGGAGTTTGATAGTTAGAAACATGTCCATGGCGTTACTTCCTGTTGACGTACAGACCGCTGACGGTGTGAGACACTAACCCCGTGATGGAGGAAGCTGCTGCTTCCTGCTCACAGCGAGCTCCATCACGTATCGACTGCAGAGACGCGTCCAACCTGAGGTGAGCGTTCGTACGGAGACGCGTCTGTAGAATCTGACTAGATCACATTTTAACCTCCGAGTGGTTTGGATCCAAATTACACAAATGGAATTTCATTGTTTTGTTTGGTTATCCAGATTTTCTAAAATCAATCTGATACGATCTGGACGAGTCTAATGTGAGGTTGGAGCCGTAGAGGTCCAGGTTTAAAACACTGAGCCTCGTCTGCTACCAATACTCAACAAAAAGTACAAATACAACCTCCAGAGAAGCCAGACCACGATACGGATCGCCAATTGTTGATGTTCCATATCGGCCGATTAATATCGTTGTTGTTGTTTTGTTTTGTTGTTGAAGCAGCTGGTCACGTTTTCCACCACGAAAAATCTATTCAACCGCTCTGAAGTCAGTGTAAACCACCAGAAACTCTAGAACACTAGAATCGTCTCCACCAACCAGTCAGGTGTCGGTTGACATCGATGTCCGTCCAAAATGTCTTCACGTCAGCATTTCATCCTTTTAGAAGTTTGCGTGAAAATTGTCACAATTACCATAAACATTCTTGAGTTATGGCCAAAAACATGTTTTGTGAGGTCACGGTGACCTTTGACCTCCAAAACATAATCCGTTCATCCTTCAGTCCAGGTGGACGTGTGAGATGTCGGTAATGAGAACGGACCAACGGACAACCCTGACAACATGTTGCCTCTCTCCGTTGCTCTCGCCGATCACCCCGCTCCCCCAACGGTAACCAGGCTCAACGTCCTGCTCATACATGAGGGAATCAAACACTGAACCACACGGCCCTCACAGGCAGGAGGTTCAGTTCAAACAACAGAAACTAGTTAATGTTGCTTTCTGTTAAATATTCATCAACAAGTTCTCTTCTTCTGCATGAAACCAGGATGTTTCTCTCCAGAGACGAGAGTCTGAACCAGAACAGAGTTCTGCTCACGTTGCGTTGGAAGTCTGACACGTTGGTGGGAAACAATGAAATACTGTCCAGTATCAACATGTCTTCATTATGTTAACATAAAACATATTAAGGTTCCTTACATCAACTCCGGGTTGATGGGGCAGTAGTCTGGTATTCCAGACGTCGTCAAGGTTCTCAAGCTCTTCCTGGAGAACCCGAGGTGTTCTGGGACCAGACCACATGTATGATCCCTCCAGCGTGTTCCGGTTCTACTCCTCAGCTTCCAGCTGACGCCTTCATCACTGCTGACACCGAACAGAACCTCCTGTCCCTCTCACGCTCCGTTTCACCCGGAGATACCCGGAGATACCCGGAGATACCTGGAGATACTCAGTGACTCACTCCAAACCTGGAGGGACCAGTCCACCGTTGTCCAGCTGAGAATCATGAACTCAGACTTGGAGGTTCTGATTCTCCTCCCAACCGCTTCATGAGCTGCTGAAGGTCCCATTCTGAAGGAGCCAACAGAACCACATGAACCACCGGATGTCTTGTAGCAACAACCCAGGTACCCCGTATTCCCTCAGTACCCCTAACAGGATCCCAGAGGGACTCGGTCGGAGGCCTTCTCCAAGTCCAGACTGGATAGGTAAACTCAAAGGACCCTCCAACAGACCTGAAAAAGTAAAGAGCTGGTCCACTGGTCCACTGGTCCACTAGTCCACTGGTCCACTAGCCACTAGTCCACTGGTCCACTGGTCCTCTGGTCCACTGGTCCACTAGTCCACTAGTCCGCTAGTCCACTAGTCCACTAGTCCACTGGTCCACTAGCCACTAGTCCACTGGTCCACTAGCCACTAGTCCACTGGTCCACTGGTCCTCTGGTCCGCTAGTCCGCTAGTCCGCTGGGTCACTGGTCCACTGGTCCACTGGTCCACTAGTCCACTAGTCCGCTGGTCCACGGCCAGAACAGAATCCACACTGCTCCTCTTGTATCAAAGGTTCGAGAATCGGTCGAAGCCTCCTTTCCAGGTACACCGTTAGAGTACTCAAGTACACCGTTAGAGTACACCGTTAGAGTACTCAAGTACACTGTTAGAGTACACCGTTAGAGTACTCAAGTACACCGTTAGAGTACACCGTTAGACTACTCAAGTACACCGTTAGAGTACACCGTTAGAGTACTCAAGTACACTGTTAAGTACACCGTTAGAGTACTCAAGTACACTGTTAGAGTACACCGTTAGAGTACTTAATTACACCGCTAAGTACACCGTTAGAGTACTCAAGTACACCGTTAGAGTACACCGTTAGAGTACTCAAGTACACCGTTAAGTACACCGTTAGAGTATATATATATATATATATATATATATATATAAATATATTTAAATCATAATCATCATCTTTGTTCTCCTGTTCATTAATGTTGACTCAGCGCTGTTTAGTTCATTAAACACAAATTAATTAAGATGAAGAGTAAAGCTGCAATGAGGGAAACGTTAAGGGCTAATAAATCTAATTATTTATTAATAATAGAGCTAATAAAATGAGAGTACTTAAATATAAGATAATATAATAAAAAGTTTCTTTCTCAATCAGCAATCAATCAAATTGTCAGTCGAAGATTTAAGAGATTTTAGTCTTTGTGTTGTATTTTTTTGTTCATTTTTATGGTTTTGTTTTTTATGTTTTTATCTATTTTATATTTATTGATGTATTTCATATTTATTGATGTATTTTATATTTATTGATGTATTTTATATTTTTGATGTATATTATATTTATTGATGTATTTTATATTTTGGGATGTATTTTATATTTTGGGATGTATTTTATATTTTTATGTATTTTATATTTTGGATGTATTTTATATTTATTGATGTATTTTATATTCATTGATGTATTTTATATTTTTGATGTATTTTATATTTTTGTTGTATTTTATATTTTTGATGTATTTTATATTTTGGATGTATTTTATATTTATTGATGCATTTTATATTTTGGATGTATTTTATATTTATTGATGTATTTTATGTTTATTGATTTAGAATTTTTTATGTATTTCCATATGTTTTAGTCTCCTCACCTGTATAAAGTGGGTGGGGCTTAGTTAAGCTGAAGTCTCATATTTCCATAATAATGTTTTATTCTGAGAGAAGCAGTAAAGATGAGGATCCTCATATTTAAATGCTACCAAACACAACATGTGACACATGTCAGCCCCCAGCCAACCCCCCCTCTCACCCCCCTCCCCTCCCCTCCCACAGTCTGCTTCCTGTAAGCTTCCAGCGGCGTGTTAACATCCAGATAAACGCTGTCAGACAGCAAGAGGCCGGCCGTGGGCCGTCCCACCCCGAGGACCGGCAGGTGTCCTCCTGCCCCCCACCTACACTACCCCCCCCACACTACCTACCCCCCCTCACCAGCTGGGCTCTCGCGGCTCCTGGACCGGCTGTCCCTCAGAACACAGCGGTGTCTCCAGAGGCTGAACCATCCTCCTCAGAAGGTTCAGGAGACAAAGATGGCCGCTGAACATTCAACGACTCTTTATAAGAAAGTAAAAACAGACACATCACATAAATATTATATTAGACATTCAGCATTTTATATTATTATTGACAAACAGATGTGAATAATGTGATGAGCTGGGGATCGAACCACCGATCCTCTGATTGAAGGAGCCCTGCTCACCACGAAGCCACAGACCTAATGTGTCCAAAATGTTTCCCTCCAGTGTCCTCTTGTGTCCTCGAGTGTCCTCTTGTGTCCTCGAGTGTCCTCTTGTGTCCTCGAGTGTCCTCGAGTGTCCTCTAGTGTCCTCGAGTGTCCTCTTGTGTCCTCGATTGTCCTCTTGTGTGTCCTCGAGTGTCCTCTTGTGTCCTCTAGTGTCCTCGAGTGTCCTCGAGTGTCCTCTTGTGTCCTCTAGTGTCCTCGAGTGTCCTCTAGTGTCCTCGAGTGTCCTCTTGTGTCCTCGATTGTCCTCTTGTGTGTCCTCGAGTGTCCTCGAGTGTCCTCTTGTGTCCTCTTGTGTCCTCTAGTGTCCTCAATGTTTCCCTCTAGTGACCTATGAGGCTATTTAACTCATGCATTCTTCTATCCTTCCATTACATTTTATTATTTGAATCCAACTGTAATAATCTGCATATGATTGTCTCGACTGCGAAGAGAATGTAGCATTTTTCTTTAAACATTAAAGAATAATCTGTGTTAAAAAATGGATTTAAAAAATTGTGTGTGTGTGTGTGTGTGTGTGCGTGCGTGCGTGCGTGTGTGCGTGCGTGTGTGTGCGTGTGTGTGTGTGTGTGTGTGTGTGTGTGTGCGTGTGTGTGTGTGTGTGTGTGTGTAAATAAAAGAAGTGATGTAATAACAGACACTATGACACTAAAGTAAAATACTAAATATCAAGTGAAGGTGAGAATAAAGGTGCTGCTCCTCTCCCCCCTCAACCCCCCTCCCCTCCCCCCCCTCCTCCCCCCCTCACTCCCCCTCCTGTAACAGATGGTGCTATTTGCTTGCAGTCATTCCTCCAGTGACCCTGACTGTTTAATATCACCCAGCATGAAATGTCTCCATGTGTCTGACTGAGTGGATCGCCGTGGTAACAACGCTCAGAGAACAACGCTCAGACAACAACAACGCTCAGACAACAACAACGCTCAGACAACAACAACGCTCACACAACAACAACGCTCAGACAACAACAACGCTCAGACAACAACAACGCTCAGACAACAACGCTCAGACAACAACAACGCTCACACAACAACGCTCAGACAACAACACTCAGACAACAACAACGCTCAGACAACAACAACACTCACACAACAACAACACTCACACAACAACAACGCTCAGACAACAACACTCAGACAACAACAACGCTCAGACAACAACAACACTCACACAACAACAACGCTCAGACAACAACGCTCACACAACAACAACGCTCAGACAACAACAACGCTCAGACAACAACAACACTCAGACAACAACAACACTCACACAACAACGCTCAGACAACAACGCTCACACAACAACGCTAAGACAACAACAACGCTCAGACAACAACAACGCTCACACAATAACAACGCTCAGACAACAACAACACTCAGACAACAACAACACTCACACAACAACAACGCTCAGACAACAACACTCAGACAACAACAACGCTCAGACAACAACAACACTCACACAACAACAACAATCAGACAACAACAACGCTCAGACAACAACAACACTCAGACAACAACAACGCTCAGACAACAACGCTCACACAACAACAACGCTCACACAACAACAACGCTCAGACAACAACAACGCTCAGACAACAACAACACTCAGACAACAACAACACTCACACAACAACAACGCTCAGACAACAACAACGCTCAGACAACAACGCTCAGACAACAACAACGCTCACACAACAACGCTCAGACAACAACACTCAGACAACAACAACGCTCAGACAACAACAACACTCAGACAACAACAACACTCACACAACAACAACGCTCAGACAACAACACTCAGACAACAACAACGCTCAGACAACAACACTCAGACAACAACAACGCTCAGACAACAACGACACTCAGACAACAACAACGCTCAGACAACAACGCTCACACAACAACAACGCTCAGACAACAACAACGCTCAGACAACAACGCCACACAACAACAACGCTCAGACAACAACAACGCTCAGACAACAACAACACTCAGACAACACTCACACAACAACGCTCAGACAACAACGCTCACACAACAACGCTAAGACAACAACAACGCTCAGACAACAACAACACTCACACAACAACAACGCTCAGACAACAACACTCAGACAACAACAACGCTCAGACAACAACGCTCAGACAACAACACTCACACAACAACAACAATCAGACAACAACAACGCTCAGACAACAACAACACTCAGACAACAACAACGCTCAGACAACAACGCTCACACAACAACAACGCTCAGACAACAACAATGCTCAGACAACAACACTCAGACAACAACAACACTCACACAACAACGCTCAGACAACAACGCTCACACAACAACGCTCAGACAACAACAACGCTCAGACAACAACAACGCTCACACAACAACAACGCTCAGACAACAACAACGCTCACACGACAACGGCCAGACAACAACAACGCTCAGACAACAACAACGCTCAGACAACAACAACACTCAGACAACAACAACACTCAGACAACAACAACGCTCAGACAACAACAACACTCACACAACAACAACAATCAGACAACAACAACGCTCAGACAACAACAACACTCAGACAACAACAACGCTCAGACAACAACGCTCACACAACAACAACGCTCACACAACAACAACGCTCAGACAACAACAACGCTCAGACAACAACAACACTCAGACAACAACAACACTCACACAACAACAACGCTCAGACAACAACAACGCTCAGACAACAACGCTCAGACAACAACAACGCTCACACAACAACGCTCAGACAACAACACTCAGACAACAACAACGCTCAGACAACAACAACACTCAGACAACAACAACACTCACACAACAACAACGCTCAGACAACAACACTCAGACAACAAGAACGCTCAGACAACAACAACACTCAGACAACAACAACGCTCAGACAACAACGCTCACACAACAACAACGCTCAGACAACAACAACGCTCAGACAACAACAACACTCAGACAACAACAACGCTCAGACAACAACGCTCACACAACAACAACGCTCAGACAACAACAACGCTCAGACAACAACAACACTCAGACAACAACAACACTCACACAACAACACTCAGACAACAACGCTCACACAACAACGCTAAGACAACAACAACGCTCAGACAACAACAACGCTCACACAACAACAACGTTCAGACAACAACAACACTCAGACAACAACAACACTCACACAACAACAACGCTCAGACAACAACACTCAGACAACAACAACGCTCAGACAACAACGCTCACACAACAACAACGCTCAGACAACAACAACGCTCAGACAACAACAACACTCAGACAACAACAACACTCACACAACAACGCTCAGACAACAACGCTCACACAACAACGCTCAGACAACAACAACGCTCAGACAACAACAACGCTCACACAACAACAACGCTCAGACAACAACAACGCTCACACGACAACGGTCAGACAACAACAACGCTCAGACAACAACAACGCTCAGACAACAACAACACTCAGACAACAACAACACTCAGACAACAACAACGCTCAGACAACAACGTTCAGACAACAACAACACTCAGACAACAACAACGCTCAGACAACAACAACGCTCAGACAACAACAACGCTCACACAACAACAACGCTCAGACAACAACAACGCTCAGACAACAACAACGCTCAGACAACAACAACAATCAGACAACAACAACGCTCAGACAACAACAACGCTCAGACAACAACGCTCACACAACAACAACGCTCAGACAACAACAACGCTCAGACAACAACAACACTCAGACAACAACAACACTCACACAACAACAACGCTCAGACAACAACACTCAGACAACAACAACGCTCAGACAACAACACTCAGACAACAACAACACTCACACAACAACAACGCTCAGACAACAACACTCAGACAACAACAACGCTCAGACAACAACAACACTCACACAACAACAACAATCAGACAACAACAACGCTCAGACAACAACAACACTCAGACAACAACAACGCTCAGACAACAACGCTCACACAACAACAACGCTCAGACAACAACGCTCAGACAACAACAACACTCAGACAACAACAACACTCACACAACAACGCTCAGACAACAACGCTCACACAACAACGCTCAGACAACAACAACGCTCAGACAACAACAACGCTCACACAACAACAACGCTCAGACAACAACAACGCTCACACGACAACGGTCAGACAACAACAACGCTCAGACAACAACAACGCTCAGACAACAACAACACTCAGACAACAACAACACTCAGACAACAACAACGCTCAGACAACAACGTTCAGACAACAACAACACTCAGACGACAACAACGCTCACACAACAACAACGCTCACACAACAACAACGCTCAGACAACAACAACGCTCAGACAACAACAACGCTCAGACAACAACAACGCTCACACAACAACAACGCTCAGACAACAACGCTCAGACAACAACGCTCAGACAACAACAACGCTCAGACAACAACGCTCAGACAATAACACTCAGACAACAACAACGCTCAGACAATAACACTCAGACAACAACAACGCTCAGACAACAACAACACTCACACAACAACGCTCAGACAACAACAACGCTCAGACAATAACACTCAGACAACAACAACGCTCAGACAACAACAACGCTCAGACAACAACAACGCTCAGACAACAACAACGCTCACACAACAACAACGCTCAGACAACAACAACGCTCAGACAACAACGCTCAGACAACAACAACGCTCAGACAACAACGCTCAGACAATAACACTCAGACAACAACAACGCTCAGACAATAACACTCAGACAACAACAACGCTCAGACAACAACAACACTCACACAACAACGCTCAGACAACAACAACGCTCAGACAACAACACTCAGACAACAACAACGCTCAGACAACAACAACGCTCAGACAACAACAACGCTCAGACAACAACAACGCTCACACAACAACAACGCTCAGACAACAACAACGCTCACACAACAACAACGCTCACACAACAACGCTCAGACAACAACGCTCAGACAACAACAACGCTCAGACAACAACAACGCTCAGACAACAACAACGCTCAGACAACAACAACGCTCAGACAACAACACTCAGACAACAACAACGCTCAGACAATAACACTCAGACAACAACAACGCTCAGACAACAACAACGCTCAGACAACAACAACGCTCAGACAATAACACTCAGACAACAACAACGCTCAGACAACAACAACGCTCAGACAACAACAACGCTCAACAACAACGCTCAGACAACAACGCTCACACAACAACAACGCTCACACAACAACGCTCAGACAACAACGCTCAGACAACAACAACGCTCACACAACAACAACGCTCAGACAACAACAACGCTCACACAACAACAACACTCACACAACAACAACGCTCACACAACGCTCAGACAACAACGCTCACACAACAACGCTCAGACAACAACAACGCTCAAACAAAAACAACGCTCAGACAACAACGCTCAGACAACAACAACACTCACACAACAACAACGCTCAGACAACAACGCTCAGACAATAACACTCACACAACAACAACGCTCAGACAACAACGCTCACAAAACAACGCTCAGACAACAACGCTCACACAACAACAACGCTCAGACAACAACAACGCTCAGACAACAACAACGCTCACACAACAACAACACTCACACAACAACAACGCTCACACAACGCTCAGACAACAACGCTCACAACAACAACGCTCAGACAACAACGCTCAGACAATAACACTCAGACAACAACAACGCTCAAACGACAACAACGCTCAGACAACAACAACACTCACACAACAATGCTCAGACAACAACGCTCAGACAATAACACTCAGACAACAACAACGCTCACACAACAACAACACTCACACAACAACAACGCTCAGACAACAACGCTCACACAACAACGCTCAGACAACAACGCTCACACAACAACGCTCAGACAACAACAACACTCACACAACAACGCTCAGACAACAACAACACTCACACAACAACAACGCTCAGACGACAACGCTCAGACAACAACAACACTCACACAACAACAACGCTCAGACGACAACGATCAGACAACACCCAGACAACGACAACACTCAAAGGTATATAATATATATATATATATAATATATATATATATATTACAGTAAGTTTGTATGTCCTTAATAAATTAATTATTATCATTATTATAATTGTTATTATTAGCATTATTATTATTGTAATTGTAATTGTAATTATTATTAGCATCAATGTTGTTGTCATTAGTATTATTATTATCCTCGATATGTGATTGTTCTCAGAACATTTAAACCTTGAGAGGGTTATTGTTTCAGTTGGACTGTAATTATGACATATGAAGTCATAATTATCTTCATTCTGAACATGTGAAAGTGTTCAAGTTAAAGAAGTTACACGAGTTAAATTATTATCGGTTAGAGTAGAAATCAACCCTCAGATGTATATAATATATATAATATATAGATATATATATTATATATTATTATCAGTTACAGTAGAAATCAACGCTCAGATGTATATAATATATATAATATATATATATATATATATATATTATATATATTATTATCGGTTACAGTTGAAATCAACGCTTCATGGACTTCTCATATTCCAGATGTTTCAATCAATAAGAGGAGACGTGAGTCAGGACTGGTCTTGAGGTGGTTTGATGAGGACTACAATGAGATCGGGTCCAGGAGGAGACACAAAGTCCTCTCAAGCTGTAACTGATGAACACCAGGTAAACAAAGGATACTACATTGTTTATGGATTATAATAACTCAGTCAACAATAGTTGTGCTGATGGATTGGTGATACTTTCCCTCCAGCAGGTCTCCTTCTGTCCTCCCCGTCTGCAGTCTCAGTCTCAGGGGCCTCAGCTGCCCGGAGCAGGGGCCCCCTGCAGGCCGGTAGGGCCCCCTGCAGGCCGGTAGGGCCCCCTGCAGGCCGGTAGGGCCCCCTGCAGGCCGATAGGGCCCCCTGCAGGCCGGTCCTCCCCACAGCAGACGGCCCGGCCTCACGCTCCACCTGAGTCAGTCAGATGCATGCTGGGAACAGCGGCGCCTCAGACTGCAGCGTTCCTCTGAAGCTTCAGCTGTCGGCTCTGCAGGTCGGCCCGGATCGGAGCTGTCAACACAGCCTAGACCTGGACCTGGACCTGGAGCCGGATCACTCTCAGGCCTCCAAGCAGAGCTGAGCCGAGACTAGTCTACAACCAGAACCTGAACAACAGTATGAAGACTGTAGGCGTCTTCTATCATACAGGATTTACACTGACAGACTTGTCTACAATCACAACAAACACATATATATATATATACACATTTATACACACACATATATACATATATATATATATATATACACACACATACATATATACACATTTATATACACACACATATACGTATACGTATATATATATATATATATACAGATAGTATAAGCAGGATCTGTCTGATGTTGAGCTGAAGAGTAAAGTAAAACATATCAGAACTTCTTCTTCGCTGTTTTATATCCTGTAGTTTTAACTACGTCACAGGGTTATTCATGTTCCCTGCAGAGGACACATCCAGCGGAGGGTTAGGGTCTGTGAAGCAGATCTTTCGACTGAAATCAGTTTTATTAGTAGAGCCGAATATTGCATTATGAACTACAGATGTCTATAAAGCTGTAATAACCCCATTTTAATCATCGTAAGTTAAAAAGAAACTCTATTTCATGACGTTTTGTCTGTTTTCCAGACGGACCTCCGTGAGGACCGTGAGGAAACAACTGAAAAAACAAAAACAACCGGAAGTAGTAGTATTGTGATTGACAGGCGGACCCACCCATTCACGCGCAGCTACGCACGTTTAGGGGGCGGGGCTAGATCCGCTATTCTGGACGCACAGATACGACATGACGTCATCCCCGCGGCTGTCAGTCAGAGGCCCTTTAACGGCTGCTCGGTAACAACCGGAGAAAGATCCGGTAAACACCGGCCGGGTTCACCGCGGTGCCGCTGCTTTTGCTCCAAACCGACCGTTGACCGTTTTATTGGGTCACAAACAGCAAAATGAGCGACGAGGACGAGCTTCTGCAGAAAGCGCGAGCCGGGTTCGAGGATCTGTGTCGAGCTTTAAATATGGACGAAGAGGCGAGCAGCGAGGCGTGGAGGAGCTACGACACCATGAGAGGCACCTTTACGTTAGAGGTGAGACCCGAGAGGGACATTTACGGTAGAGGTGAGGCTTTACGTCAGAGGGACATTTACGGTAGAGGTGAGGCTTTACGTCAGAGGGACCTTTACGTTTGAGGTGAGGCTTTACGTTAGGGAGCTTTACGTTACAGGTGAGACACCCTGCTTTACGGCACTGAGGGAGTTAGCTTCTGTGGTCTGATGGTCTGTCTGATGGTCTGATGGTCTGTCTGATGGTCTGATGGTCTGTCTGATGGTCGGTCTGATGGTCGGTCTGATGGTCTGATGGTCTGATGGTCTGTCTGATGGTCGGTCTGATGGTCTGATGGTCTGTCTGATGGTCTGATGGTCTGTCTGATGGTCTGTCTGATGGTCTGATGGTCGGTCTGATGGTCTGATGGTCTGTCTGATGGTCTGTCTGATGGTCTGATGGTCTGTCTGATGGTCTGTCTGATGGTCTGTCTGATGGTCTGTCTGATGGTCTGATGGTCTGATGGTCTGTCTGATGGTCTGTCTGATGGTCTGTCTGATGGTCTGTCTGATGGTCTGATGGTCTGTCTGATGGTCTGATGGTCTGTCTGATGGTCTGTCTGATGGTCTGATGGTCTGTCTGATGGTCTGTCTGATGGTCTGATGGTCTGATGGTATGTCTGATGGTCTGTCTCATGGTCTGATGGTCTGTCTCATGGTCTGATGGTCTGTCTGTTGGTCTGATGGTCTGTCTGTTGGTCTGATGGTCTGTCTGATGGTCTGTCGGTCTGTCTGATGGTCTGTCTGATGGTCTGATGGTCTGTCTGATGGTCTGATGGTCTGTCTGATGGTCTGTCTGATGGTCTGTCGGTCTGTCTGATGGTCTGTCTGATGGTCTGTCTCATGGTCTGTCTGATGGTCTGTCTGTTGGTCTGATGGTCTGTCTGATGGTCTGTCTGATGGTCTGTCTGATGGTCTGTCTGTCGGTCTGTCTGATGGTCTGTCGGTCTGTCTGATGGTCTGTCTGATGGTCTGTCTGATGGTCTGATGGTCTGTCTGTCGGTCTGTCTGATGGTCTGTCTGATGGTCTGTCTGATGGTCTGTCGGTCTGTCTGATGGTCTGTCTGTCGGTCTGTCTGATGGTCTGTCTGTTGGTCTGTCTGATGGTCTGTCTGATGGTCTGATGGTCTGTCTGTCGGTCTGTCTGATGGTCTGTCTGATGGTCTGTCTGATGGTCTTTCTGATGGTCTGTCGGTCTGTCTGATGGTCTGTCTGTCGGTCTGTCTGATGGTCTGTCAGTCTGTCTGATGGTCTGTCTGATGGTCTGATGGTCTGTCTGTCGGTCTGTCTGATGGTCTGTCGGTCTGTCTGATGGTCTGTCTGATGGTCTGATGGTCTGTCTGGTCTGTCTGTTGGTCTGTGTGTCCAACATGAAACATTTATATTAATGTGGTTGTCATGTGTATATGATATGACGGCTTTATATGAATACTATGATACAGCATGTAAACCTGATCACTGAGGATAATAATGATAATAATAATATAATTATAATAATAACCATTATATTCATAATGATTATTATTATAAATAATAATATATTATTATAATAATAATAATAATATATATCTATATATTATTATAATAATAATAATATTATAATAAATATAATTATCATTATTATCTAGTAGTCTTCATCAAAGATCCGAGCTTTTTCAGGACTCAACACTAACTTTTAAAAGTGGTTGCTAGGCAACCAGGCGTCAGCTTTCGGTTGCCAAATCTAAGAAGTCCGGTCTTCATTATTATTGTGAGTAGTTAAGATGGTATGCTGCAATACGTCAGCTCGATGATGAAGAGCCATCCAGATACTTCTATTAAACTCAGTATTTAGAGGTCTTACTGCAACAGGACTCGTCTCACACTGTAACGCAGTATTAGTAACACAAAGTACTCCACACAGGTAAAGAACACGTGTGAGAGGACAGAACAGGATGACTGGGAATACTCCTGTGTATTCAGCTCAAAGTGTTCATGAATGAAGCCTCCCCCCCCCCCCCCCCTCCCCCCCTCTCCCCTCCCCCCTCCCCCACAGGGCAGTGACCTCCACTGGCTGGCCTGCTCCCTGTACGTGGCCTGCAGGTCTGCGGTGCCCACGGTGGGGAAAGGCACCGCCGAGGGGAACTACGTCTCCCTGACCAGGATCCTGCGCTGCTCAGAGATGAGGTAGGCCCACAATGCACCTGTGGCCCACAATGCACCTGTGCTCTCACCTGCAGGGCTGTGTGATGTCAAGGTGGGACTCTGTTTCATACTCAGAGGGGGAAGAAGTACTCCGATCTGATCTGAATACCCCAGTGTAGAAATACAAGTTAAAATCCTTCATTCTTCAGTAAAAGAACAGTATATTATGTTCTATTATTGATCACTTTAATGTTTCTAGACTTCATGTACTGCTGGTAGTTTGATCTTTAATCATACATCATGTGGATTAATGATAAATCTGTGAAATAACTAAAGATTAATGTAGTACAGTAACAAGTACATTATTTACCTCTGAGGTGTAGTCAAAATATATTTTTTACAGGACAAAGAGTTCTTTAATAAGTCAGGCTCTGTCTCCCCATAGAGTTCTATAGTAAGTCAGGCTCTGTCTCCCCATAGAGTTCTATAGTAAGTCAGGCTCTGTCTCCTCCCAGCCTCATAGAGTTCTATAGTAAGTCAGGCTCTGTCTCCTCATAGAGTTCTATAGTAAGTCAGGCTCTGTCTCCTCCCAGCCTCATATAGTTCTATAGTAAGTCAGGCTCTGTCTCCCTATAGAGTTCTATAGTAAGTCAGGCTCTGTCTCCCCATAGAGTTCTATAGTAAGTCAGGCTCTGTCTCCCCATAGAGCTCTATAGTAAGTCCGGCTCTGTCTCCCCATAGAGCTCTATAGTAAGTCCGGCTCTGTCTCCCCATAGAGCTCTATAGTAAGTCCGGCTCTGTCTCCCCATAGAGCTCTATAGTAAGTCCGGCTCTGTCTCCCCATAGAGCTCTATAGTAAGTCCGTCTCTGTCTCCCCATAGAGCTCTATAGTAAGTCCGGCTCTGTCTCCCCATAGAGCTCTATAGTAAGTCCGTCTCTGTCTCCCCATAGAGCTCTATAGTAAGTCCGTCTCTGTCTCCCCATAGAGCTCTATAGTAAGTCCGCCTCTGTCTCCCCATAGAGCTCTATAGTAAGTCCGGCTCTGTCTCCCCCAGCCTCATAGAGTTCTTCAGTAAGATGAAGAAGTGGCAGGACATGGCCGAGCTGCCTCAGGACTTCCGTCAGAGCACCAACAAGCTGGAGAGAAACTTCACGGTGTCGGCGGTCATCTTCAAGAAGTACGTTCCCGTCTTCAGGGCCATCTTCAGGGCCCCGTCGGAGGAGCCGCCCCGAGTCCACCGCAGCCGCAAGCAGAGGTGACCTCTCACACTGGGCTTCTGTGTGTAACGGGGTAGTTAACCTGTGTCCTCTGTGTGTAACGGGGTAGTTAACCCGTGTCCTCTGTGTGTAACGGGGTAGTTAACCCGTGTCCTCTGGTCCTCTGTCTCCAGACGTCACCCCTGCTCGGTGACCGAGGTCTTCAACTTCTGCTGGGTTCTGTTCGTCCACGCTAAAGGTAACAGCCCCCCCCCTCTCCCCTCCCACCCGATGCCTTGCTCGAGGGCAGAGGCTCTGGATGCCTTGCTCGAGGGCAGAGGTTCAGGTCTCAAACTCTCCTGTTTCTGTTCTCAGGGAACTTCCCGATGATCAGCGACGACCTGGTGAACTCGTACCACCTGCTGCTGTGCGCCCTGGACCTGGTGTTCACCAACGCCCTGCTGTGCAACGCCCGCAGGGACCTGCTGAACCCCAGCTTCAGAGGTGCTGCCCCCCCACCAGACCACCAGGCCCCCACCAGACCACCAGACCCCCACCAGACCCCCAGACCTCCACCAGACCACTAGACCACCAGACCCCCACCAGACCCCCATCAGACCCCCAGACCCTCAGACCCCCAGACCCACACCAGACCCACACCAGACCCACACCAGACCCACAGACCCCCATCAGACCCCAATACCCCCATCAGACCAGACCGGAGCAGGAAGCTGCTATGAGCCCTGTGCTGCACTAAATCAGACCAAATGAATGCGTCTTCCTGTTGACAGCTGATGTTTCCTCTGCTCCACCCGCCTCCACCCGCCTCCACCCCCCTCTCCAGACACATGGGGGGTTTACTGTGCTGAGAGGAAGCGGCTCTGACTCCTCGTCAAGCTGCATCCACTCAGGAAACCAGAGCTTAAAGGGACAGGAGTGATGTTAATGTGAGGTTCTCCTCCAGAGTCGGGTTGTACTACAGGAGATGGAACAAAACTTAAATACTGAACCCTGATTGGGTAAATAATACTGACTGGGGGACTAATACAGAACATTATAATGTTCCTCTGCTACGAGTGATTCCACACAGCGTTGACCTCTCTGTGATGTTACTGGACTCTACAGAGATGACAATAAGGGGACATGTCTGTGTGATGTGCTCCAGGTCTACCAGAGGACTTCAGCTCTAAAGACTTCAGGCCGTCCTCCGGGCCGTACTGCTTCATAGAGCCGCTGTGTGAGCTGCACGACGGGCTGGTGCTGGAGGCCAAGGGGGTCAAGGAGCACTTCTGGAAACCCTTCATCAAGAAGCTCTTCCACAAGAGGGTGAGACACGCTGATATAAACTACGTTCATTAAGCTCTTCCACAAGAGGGTGAGACACGCTGATATAAACTACGTTCATTAAGCTCTTCCACAAGAGGGTGAGACACGCTGATATAAACTACGTTCATTAAGCTCTTCTAAACTCTCTCTACAGATCGTCAAAGGAAAAGAAGACAGTCTGACCGGCTTTCTGGATCCTATGAACTTTGGAGACAGTTTGTGAGTGTCGGCTGTTATTTAACATTTATTGATCATAATGTGTTCATATTTATCTATGTAATCAGTTTGGTCTACCCTACCCTACCCTACTCTACTCTATCCTACCCTATCCTACCCTACTCTACCCTACCCTACCCTACTCTACTCTATCCTACCCTATCCTACCCTACTCTACCCTACCCTACCCTACTCTACCCTATCCTACCCTACCCTACTCTACTCTACTCTACTCTATCCTACCCTACCCTACTCTACTCTACTCTATCCTACCCTACCCTACTCTACTCTACTCTACTCTACCCTACCCTACTCTACTCTATCCTACCCTACTCTATCCTACCCTACTCTATCCTATTCTACCCTACTCTATCCTATCCTACCCTACTCTACTCTACTCTATCCTACTCTATCCTATCCTACTCTATCCTACCCTACTCTATCCTACCCTACTCTACTCTACCCTACCCTACCCTACTCTATCCTACTCTATCCTATCCTACCCTACTCTACTCTATCCTATCCTATCCTATTCTACTCTATCCTACCCTACTCTACTCTACTCTATCCTATCCTACTCTACTCTACTCTATGCTACCCTACTCTATCCTATCCTACTCTACTCTAATCTACTCCATTCCTATCCTACTCTACTCTACTCTACTCTATCCTACCCTATCCTACCCTACTCTACTCTACCCTAATCTATCCGACCCTACTCTACTCTAATCTACTCTATCCTATCCTACTCTACTCTACTCTATCCTACCCTACCCTACCCTACCCTACTCTACTCTACTCTAATCTACTCTATCCTATCCTACTCTACTCTATCCTATCCTACCCTACCGTACCCTACCCTACTCTACTCTACTCTACTCTACTCTACTCTAGTTTGTCTCTGACTCGGGTGTATGAGGAACACATTCTGGCCACCGGTAGTCTGGATGAGAGGATCTTTACCGGTGAGGGGGCGAGCGAGGACATCGGGACCCCAGGACCCAGCTTGTGTGAGGGGGTGGAGAACCAGGACAGCGCCACCTACAGGCTCCACAGCAGCCTCACGGTGAGACGGCTCACTCTGGTTTTAACACTGAGCAGCCTGTAGTGTTGTTATTTACTACTGTGAAGGAACAGAAAGCATTAAAGACCCAGCCCACCTCCTCCCACCAGGCCTCGGCTCTGAAGGTGTCCACTCCCCTGACCGGGAGGAAGTACGTTCAGGAGAACCGCTGGGCGTCTCCCGTCTCGTCCGCCATGAAGAGCGTCGGGCGCCTCCACACTCTGCTGTCAGGAACCAAACAGGGGCCGAGCACCAAGCTGACGGAGACTCTCAGGTATGATGTGTGTCTCTTCAACAGAGAGCAGTCTGCTAGCTAACAGCATCATAACTAATAACCAGGAAGTCAACCACTACTGTTGGTGCTCTAACATGTGTGCTGTTCTTCATGCAGGACCTGTGCCAGAGACCCCAGTGATGTCATCAGCAAGCGCCTGAAGGACATGTTTGAGCTCCTGTGTCAACATTACGAGGGCAGCGGGGCGGAGAGCCGGGCGATGGGGCGAGGTACGTGCTCTCACCGAGTCTTTCTCATGTCGGGTTCCTCGCTCCTCAGCGCCCGGTTCCTACAACGAGGAGTGAGGAAACACCGGTGTATCCTTTTGAGGACGTTTTCAGCTCCCGTAAACAAATAAAGGAATCGAGGAGGCTCAAACTGGTGAAAAGCCCCCTGAGTAATGAACAGGAAGCTTGTCCTGGTGGACTAACTGCTCTCTGAACCTCCTCCTCGTAGACATGGCAGTGAAGTACTTCCGCCTGGCGGAGGCGCTCTACTACCGGATCCTGGAGTCCATCGTCGAGAGGGAGAAGATGATCCTGGGAGACGCAGACCTCTCCGTGAGTATTTACCTTCCTATTGGAAATACTGCTGACGTGACCTTTGAACTGGACTCGGATGCAAGTCATGAAATGAGTGACAGGTGTTATCTGTGCTTCTTAGAGGGACAGTAGCGATGTTTAGAAGTTCAGGTCGGTGTTTTATCTCTCTCTCTCTCGCTCTCTCTCTCTCTCTCTCTCTCTCTCTCTCTCTCTCTCTCTCTCTCTCTCTCAGTGTATCCTGGAGCAGGACGTCTTCCATCGCTCCCTGCTGGCCTGCTGTCTGGAGATCGTGGTCTTCTCCTACAGACCTCCAGGAGATTTCCCCAACTTGATCACCATCTTCCAGCTCCCAGCGTATCACTTCTACAAGGTATCAAACCACCGGTCTCTTCTTGGTTCTGGTGCAACGGGACCTTCATGTGTTAAACGAAGCATTAGAATCAGGACTAAGAGCGGAGACGTGGATCTGAGTCGCTCTGTGGTGTGCAGGTGATCGAGGTGCTGGTGCGGTCGGAGCAGGGTCTCTTTCGGGAGGTGGTGAAGCACCTGAACCAGGTGGAGGAGCAGGTTCTGGAGAGTCTGGCCTGGACCAGCGACTCCCCGCTGTGGGAGAGCCTCCGCGGGGCCAAAGACCACGTCCCCGCCTGCAAGCAGGTCCATAGACCACAACACATTCAGTTCATTAATAAACGTGCTAATCCTGATTTTTAAATACATTACAAGTCTGTTGTCTGAAGCTTCACTCAGTCCTGTTTGTAACTGGATGTGGTCTGGATGTATTCTGGATGTGGTCTGGATGTATTCTGGATGTATTCTGGATGTATTCTGGATGTATTCTGGATGTATTCTGGTTGTATTCTGGATGTGGTCTGGATGTATTCTGGTTGTGGTCTGGATGTATTCTGGTTGTATTCTGGATGTGGTCTGGTTGTGGTCTGGATGTATTCTGGTTGTGGTCTGGATGTGGTCTGGATGTGGTCTTCAGGTGATGCCCCCTCAGTACCTGGAACACAGTGATGAGAGCGGTGTTCCTCAGACCGTGAACCAGGGACCAGAAGGTGCGTAACGTCCTTTCTTCTTCTCTGGTGTTTAGATTTGTGTAAAGTTTCAAACCGGGTGTCCCCCCCCCCCCCCTCAGGTGTGTCCCCGTCCCCCACCACGCTGTTGGACCGGTACAGCTCTCCCCCAACCGGCCCGTTCCGCCGCCGTCTGTTCGTGGACCCGGTGGACGGAGAGCCACGGGTCACCGCGGTAGGTCCGACCTCCGTGACCAAGACCGGCCTGGTCGCCGCAATCCCGGCCGGGCAGACGGTGGTCTCCATGGCGACCGCCACCGTCACCGCCAACAACGGGCAGACGGTCACCATCCCGGTGCAGGGTGAGAGGCGCCACCACGCTTACGCCGAGTGAAGAGCGGTGGTGACGAGTACCTGACCTCTGACCTCTGACCTCTGCAGGCATAGCCAATGAGAGCGGCGGCATCACCTTCTTCCCCGTCCAGGTGAGCGTGACCGGGCCGGGCGGCGCCACGCTGCAGCCGCTGTCCGCCCAGACTCTGACCGGCACCCTCGCCGTCCACTCGGCCGTCACCAGACCGGCCAAAGCGGCGGCCGGCGGCCCGCTGAGGAAAGGCTCGCTGTCGCTGTTCTTCAGGAAGGTTCGTTCTCTTGGTTTCATCCTGCCGTCGCCATGGAGACCTCACTGGGTCACGCTGGGATACGACAGCGTAATATTGCAGGACTTTGATCGTATTTTGATAGTACTTTGATCGTACTTTCATAGTACTTTGATAGTACTTTGATCGTACTTTCATCGTACTTTCATAGTACTTTGATAGTACTTTGATAGTACTTTGATAGTACTTTCATCGTATTTTCATTGTACTTTCATCGTACTTTCATAGTACTTTGATAGTACTTTGATCGTACTTTCATCGTACTTTCATAGTACTTTGATCGTACTTTCATCGTACTTTGATAGTACTTTGATAGTACTTTCATCGTATTTTCATTGTACTTTGATAGTACTTTCATCGTACTTTCATCGTACTTTGTACTGAACATTTATTGAACAGAGAAGCTTCCAGATTATTCGTTAATATTCCGTATTAATAATCTGAATCAGTGAAGTACATCTGTAATATCTGTGCAGCTCTTCTGTCTCCTGAGCCTCGTCCCCACCTCGTCCCCACCTCGTCCTCACCTCGTCCCCACCTCGTCCCCACCTCGTCCTCACCTCGTCCCCACCTCGTCCCCACCTCGTCCCCACCTCGTCCCCACCTCGTCCTCACCTCGTCCCCACCTCGTCCCCACCTCGTCCCCACCTCGTCCTCACCTCGTCCCCACCTCGTCCTCACCTCGTCCTCACCTCGTCCTCACCTCGTCCCCACCTCGTCCTCACCTCGTCCCCACCTCGTACCCACCTTGTCCTCACCTTGTCCTCAGGTGTACCACCTGGCCAGCGTGCGTCTCCGAGACCTTTGTTCCAGACTGGACATCTCCTCAGACCTCCGGATGAAGATCTGGACCTGTTTTGAACATTCTCTGGTTCACTGCAGCGAGCTGATGAAGGACCGGCACCTGGACCAGCTGCTGCTGTGTGCTGTGTACGTCATGGCCAAGGTCTGTGTACTCTGTGTACTGTGTACTCTGTGTACTGTGTACTCTGTGTACTGTGTACTCTGTGTACTGTGTTTCTCTCTGTTGAAGTAAATCTACGCGTCTGTTGTTTTTTTCAGGTGACCAAAGAAGACAAATCCTTCCAGAACATCATGAAGTGTTACAGAACGCAGCCTCAGGCCAGCAGCAATGTAAGGTCCAGAAGCACAGGAAGTAAACACAGGAAGTAAACAAGAAATACAGGAAGTAAACAAGAAACGCAGGAAGTAAACAAGAAGCAAACACAGGTTTGTGTGTGTTTCAGGTGTACAGGAGTGTGTTGATCTCAGGGAGGGGGAGACGTGACTCAGACAGCAACAAACTCAACTCACCTGTTGACCCCGACCAGGACCCAGGTACCAAACAGCTGTTCAGTCATGTTGGATCTTTGTGTTGTTTTTAGTGAGTAAAGCTGCAAACAAACGTACAAACATATGTTTCAACACAAGAAATCAAAATTCATAATTTCACATTTTGATTTACTCAACCAAATCCTGTACGTTACAGTCGACACACTCCCACACACACTCACACACACTCACACACACACACACACACTCACACACACACACACACACACTCTCTCACACACACACACACACCTCTTCCAGCTGCTCCTTGAGGCTCAGCTGTCAGGATAGCGGCTGTAAGTGGGAGGAGCTTAAAGTGGGAGGAGCTTAAAGTCCTCCTGACTCTGACTGAAGGTTTCTCTGTCTCCTCTGGTCTTCTCCCAGCAGCCGGGGATATCAGTCCACTTCCTGTTCGCTCCAGCAGCACCTTGCCCCCCCCCCAGCCCGGCAGCGCTCCCTGCACCCCGACCAACCCCTCCAGCAAGACCTCCTCCTCCTCCTCCTCCTCAGGGGGGGCCGAGGAGGAGCAGCGAGGAGACCTGATCCACTTCTACAACCACGTTTACATCAAACAGATGAGACTCTTCGCTCTGAGATACTCAGCCGGCTCTCCGTCTGCAGCGGTGCGTCCTCTTCTTCTTCAAACACTTTGATTAGTGAGGAGGACGGTTCCCTCCTAAATAAAATATATATATATACAATCAATCATCACTTTAATGTTGCAGCTCTTTTTAATGACTTTATGATCTATAATAACACATCATAGTTTATGGAGAGCAGTAAAAGGAACAATATGTACTAGAGAAAATAGAAAGTAATACTCAAGTAAAGTACCTCAAACGTGTTCTAAGTGTGTGTGTGTGTGTGTGTGTGTGTGTGTGTGTGTGTGTGTGTGTGTGTGTGTGTGTGTGTGTGTGTGTGTGTGTGTGTGTGTGTGCGCAGTGGAGACCCCCCCCCTGTGTCCGTACCCCTCCCTGAGGACAGGCTCCCCCCGTCGGATGCTTCTGTCCAGTAAACACTCCATCTACATCTCCCCCCACAAGACCAGCTCCGCCCCCCCGGCATCAAGCTCCGCCCCCCCGGCATCAAGCCCCGCCCCCCCGGCATCAAGCCCCCGGGACAAGATCTCCTACTACATCTGCAGCAGTCCCCCCAACGTGAGCCCCCCCCCCCCCCCACAGTACTGCACTAGTACAGTATTGTACTAGTACAGTCGAGAGGTACTGTACTTGTACAATACCTCTCTATTGTACTAGTACACAGTTCTCTCTACAACTCAGTATTAAAGAGGACAGGAAGTGATTATTCGGATATTTTCTGATCATAAATATATTTAAAGTTGTTTAACACTGTAAACAACCATCAGTCCTGACCTTTGACCTTTGACCTCCAGCGTCTGCAGGAGATCAACAGCATGATCCGGACCGGAGAGACTCCCACCAGGAAGAGGACTCGTCCTCTGGAGGACCAGACGTCCCCCAAGAGGGTCTGTCAGGACCAGCAGTCGGCCCTGCTGCGCCGCCTGCAGGACGTAGCGCACGACCGCAGCTCCTCCCACTGAGAGACACACACACAGAGACACACACACACACACACACACACACACACACACACACACAGAGACACACACACACACACACACACACACATACACACACACACAGAGACACACACACACAAGACACACACACAATACATATATATATATATATATATATATATATATATATATATATATATATATATATATATATATATATATATATATATATATATATATATATATATATATATATATATACATACCTCTCATCCAACATATATATACATACATGCATGCATGCATGCATGCATGCATGCATACATACACAGGAACGAGATGAACCGTAAACGTTTTACAGTTTAAATCTGAGAAGGAAAGAAGGAGACGTTGAACGATGATGAAGATGAACATGAGAGACTCCATCAGGATGTTGGATCATGTGACTCCATGTTGGATCATGTGACGTTGGATCATGTGACTCCATGTTGGATCATGTGACGTTGGATCATGTGACTCCATGTTGGATCATGTGACGCTGGATCATGTGACTTTGTCCTCATTAATAGTTCAGTCGTTATGATTTCTGTTCGTTAACTTCTCTTGAATCCTGAGCTTTCTGTTCACCTCTTGTGTTTCTGGTCTCCATGGTTACATGTCTGTAAATATCTGTACAGATAGAGAAAAGCTATTTTATGAGCTGATGTAAATTAAGTGCCTTTATTTTTTACTCCCGTTTGTTTGTCTTCAAACTTTACCTTTAATAGATTTTCTGTCTGAGGTAATAAATAGTTTTAAAGAGACCTGGTTGATTCTGTGTGTCGCCACCAGATGGAGCTGTTTACTAAGAACCTGTATTATTGTGTCATGTTTAAAACTGCTGCAATAAATAGTATTTATTGACTTATTGTCTTGATTTTACAGAGAGCTAACACGGAGCCGCTAACACGGAGCCGCTAACACAGAGAAGCTAACACAGAGAAGCTAACACAGAGTCGCTAACACTGAGTCGCTAACACAGAGAAGCTAACACAGAGACGCTAACACAGAGACGCTAACACAGAGACGCTAACACAGAGACGCTAAGAGACGCTAACACAGAGACGCTAAGAGACGCTAACACAGAGATGCTAACACAGGAGTAATATCTCTTCTTTTAGTTGTTAGTACACGAGCTGCATCATTCTGTATCAACTGGAGAGATTTAAGAGATTATTAGAGCAGCCTGATAATAAGGAGTTGCAGTAGTCTAGTCTAGAAGTAACAAATGAGTGAACTCATGTTTCTGCATCTCTGAGACAGGATGCGTCTGATTATTTAAATGTTACGTAGGTGAAGAAGGAGTCCTTGAGATGTGTTTTACGTGAGAGTTAAAGGACAAGTCCTGATCAAAGATCTCTGAGGTTCTTTACGGTGGTGCTGGATGTCAGGGCAACGCCACCAAGAGAAACTATCATTAGATCATTGATTTATAGAAGAATAACTTCAGTTCTAAATGAGTTAACAGGAAGTTGCAGGTCATCCATGTGTTTATGTCTTTAAGATTCTTGAAGTTTAGTGAACTGGTTGGTTTCATCTGGCTTGATCGATAGATATAATAATATAATAGATATAATAATATAACAATAGATATAATAGATTTAATAACAGATATGATTATATTACTTATATGCAGATGATACTCAATTATATATGGCTAAGAGCAGGTGAAGGGAACGAGGAATCAGGAGACACAGAAGGAAGGCAGGGGAGTGGCTGAGAGCAGGTGAAGGGAACGAGGAGGGGACGAGACCGCTTGGAAGCTGACTGTCTGACATGTGGACTCTGAGTCCCCCTGGTGGTGGTTTGTTGGACTACATGTGAGGTCTGTCTTCAGGTCCTGGTCCTCCTTCACAAGGAGACCTGGAGGTCTGTCTTCAGGTTCTGGTCCTCATAAAACCAGTTTCAGGACAAACAACAGCCCTCATGTCCCCTCTATCCTCATGTCCTCTATCCCCATGTCCCCTCTATCCTCCATGTCCCCTCTATCCTCCATGTCCCCTCTATCCTCATGTCCTCTATCCCCATGTCCCCTCTATCCTCCATGTCCCCTCTATCCCCATGTCCCCTCTATCCTCCATGTCCCCTCTATCCTCCATGTCCCCTCTATCCTCATGTCCTCTATCCTCCATGTCCCCTCTATCCTCCATGTCCCCTCTATCCTCCATGTCCTCTATCCTCCATGTCCCCTCTATCCTCCATGTCCCCTCTATCCCCATGTCCCCTCTATCCTTCATGTCCCCTCTATCCCCATGTCCCCTCTATCCTCCATGTCCCCTCTATCCCCATGTCCCCTCTATCCTCCATGTCCCCTCTATCCTCATGTCCCCTCTATCCTCATGTCCTCTATCCTCCATGTCCCCTCTATCCTCCATGTCCCCTCTATCCCCATGTCCCCTCTATCCTCCATGTCCCCTCTATCCTCATGTCCTCTATCCTCCATGTCCCCTCTATCCCCATGTCCCCTCTATCCCCATGTCCCCTCTATCCTTCATGTCCCCTCTATCCCCATGTCCCCTCTATCCTCCATGTCCCCTCTATCCCCATGTCCCCTCTATCCTTCATGTCCCCTCTATCCTCCATGTCCCCTCTATCCTCCATGTCCCCTCTATCCTCCATGTCCCCTCTATCCCCATGTCCCCTCTATCCCCATGTCCCCTCTATCCTCCATGTCCCCT
>JACSYO010002000.1:0-2500 GCA_016806645.1 Ophiodon elongatus | reverse complement strand
ACTAGCTTTAGCTTCATAGCAGCTACTAGTTTTAGCTTCATAACAGCTTCACCGCTACTAGCTTTAGCTTCATAGCAGCTACTAGTTTGTTTACAGCTCTTTAGCTTCATACAGCTACTAGTTTAGCTTCATAACAGCTACTAGCTTTAGCTTCATAACAGCTACTAGCTTTAGCTCTGTCCCCCTGAAACGCCTTTTAAATGAACCAATGTCCCACTGAAACCTCTTTAAATGGACCAGTGTCCCCCTGAGACCTCTTTAAATGGACCAGTGTCCCCCTGAGACCTCTTTAAATGAACCAATGTCCCCCTGAAACCTATTTTTAAATGGACCAGTGTCCCCCTGAAACCTCTTTTTAAATGGACCAGTGTCCCCCTGAAACCTCTTTTTAAATGGACCAGTGTCCCCCTGAAACCTCTTTTTAAATGGACCAGTGTCCCCCTGAAACCTCTTTTTAAATGGACCAGTGTCCCCCTGAGACCTCTTTTAAATGGACCAGTGTCCCCCTGAAACCTCTTTTAAATGAACCAATGTCCCCCTGAGACCTCTTTTAAATGAACCAGTGTCCCCCTGAGACCTCTTTTAAATGGACCAGTGTCCCCCTGAAACCTCTTTTAAATGGACCAGTGTCCCCCTGAAACCTCTTTAAATGGACCAGTGTCCCCCTGAAACCTCTTTAAATGGACCAGTGTCCCCCTGAAACCTCTTTAAATGGACCAGTGTCCCCCTGAAACCTCTTTAAATGGACCAGTGTCCCCCTAAGACCTCTTTAAATGGACCAGTGTCCCCCTAAGACCTCTTTAAATGGACCAGTGTCCCCCTAAGACCTCTTTAAATGGACCAGTGTCCCCCTGAGACCTCTTTAAATGATCTGATAGATAAGAGTTTATAGTTCTCCACCTTCATGCATATTCATTAGCAGCCTGTTGTGTTTGCACAGTTCATGCAGAGAGGTCTGGATGAGGAGATGAAGAAGCAGCTGGAGGAAGATGAGAAGAAAATCATCAGTGATGAACACTGGTACCTGGAGCTTCCAGAGCTGAAGGCTAAAGAGTACGAGATGACCTCTACCACGACCTCTAGGCAACCTCAATACGACCTCTACGCAACCTCCATTTGACCTCTAGGCAACCTCAATATGACCTCGAACATGACCTCTACATGACCTCCATACGACCTCTACATGAGACCTCCACACGAGACCTCCACATGCAACACACAGTAAACTTCCTTTAGTGAACATTTAATCGTCATAATATAATAATATGGTTTGTGCTGTTTAAATGATGGCAATATGATCTGGACAGTTTGTTCTCTATAATATAAATATATAATAATAATAATATTATAATAAGTATTATTGTGTTTCATAGTGAGATCATCTTTCTTCGTCTCTCAGGAACTTCGTCATCGAGGAGAAAAGTTTTGTTCCTTGTGAAGAACTGAAGTTCGGTCGCATCTCCTTCAAAGGATTTAATCCAGAAGTCGAGGTCAGTTTCTTTCCTCTTCTTCCTCTTCCTCCTCTTCCTTTTCCTCTTCCTCTTCTTCCTCCTCCTACTCCTCCTGTCTTCTTCATGAAGACTGCATGTCCAGTGAACGTCCTGCCCCTGAACGCACCGCCGTGTTTAGTTCAGGGAACGCAGATGAAAGGCGTTCCATTCTAACGACGTTCTCGCTCTTTATTTTCCTCAAACTGTAAAAACCTTCTTGTCTCAAAAACAAAAGCTTTCGTATGAAATGTTTCTTAAGCTGACGGTTCATCGTTGTGTCGCTCCAGAAGCTGATGGCTCTGATGAACCCAAAAGAGGAAGAGGAGGATGAAGAGCAGGAAGAAGTGAGCCGGATGCCAGCAGACGTCACCGATGAAGAAATGGCTCTCAGGTACAGCGAGGTTCTTAAGAGGAAGATTTTACTGAACATTTCTCCTCTATTCAATTTATTTTATTTTCCTCAATAGAAGTCATGTGTAGAGAATGAACATCATAACAGTTACAACACATTCAATGCATATGACATAATCCTCCTCCTCCAGGTACGAGAGTTTAGTCCGCAGCATGAAGAAGAAGTTTGCTACGAAGCGAGAGCGAGCGGTGAGCGAGGAGGAGGAGGAGGAGGAGGAGGAGAAGGAGAAGGAGAAGGAGAAGCTGAAGCACCACGTGGAGCAGAGCGGGCCCAAGAGAGTCTTTCTGAAGCCGCAGGACTGAAGCTGTTCTTTATGGACCTTTTTTACTCCGTGAACATTAACCATGTGGATGTTATACATCCTGTTTTATAAGAAGAGTTTTTACACTGTGTGCTTCATGATGATCATTAAACTCACAGCTCACTGTGTCTCTGCATCATGTGACTTCTTTACATCGCTCTTAAAGGAGCAGTTACCCCGAGTCAGTTTAAACCACCGGCTCTATGTCGACATGTACATAAATGTACGTATGTATAGAAATATACATAAACTTACATATGTGCATTTATACATAAATGCGCATTTATGTATAAATGT
>JACSYO010001999.1:2620000-2626878 GCA_016806645.1 Ophiodon elongatus | reverse complement strand
TATATATATATATATATATATATTTGTATATATATATATAAAACACAAGGAATGATTTACTGAGAATCCAGTGACTCGTTGGAAAGAGATTTTTGGTGGAATAAAAAATAAATAAAAAATAATACATAAGCAGAGTTTACTGGTTTAGGAGGAGGATGAGATGAAGGCAGATTATGATAAACTGTTGTTGACTCCAGGCTTACAGCTGGTTGATTGTTCATCTGTCTGTTTTCCCCACAGACTATTGGACACAACCAATCCTCTTACATGTACCCCGACCTGCGGTCATCTAATCCACGACCTCTTATTCCCAGGCAGCTCCACACAGTCACAGAGCACTGCAGAGTTTTACCCACCCTGAATGCACCCGTCATTGATTGAAAGACTTTCAGCACTTTCAGCACTGGCTGTAGTGGGAGCAGTAAACAATGTACTTTTTTTTTTTTTTTCACACTTTTGGTTCCATTTTGCTGAAGCCTACAGATCAATATTAAAGTAGAAACAGTCTTTTAAAGACACAGATCTCCTAACGTCTGGCTCTCAATCTGCTACAACGTGGCCCCGCAAACTTTTGGTACAATTTAAGATAAAATAGACAAAAACAAATCACACCAAAATACAAAGAGATGTAGCATTCAAAGGAATAGCTTTGACATTTTGGGAAATACATGTATTTGCTTTGATACCTCTCTCATGTGTGCCCATTTACTACGAAGCTAGCGCTTGGAGTTCATTAGCTTAGCTTAGCATAAAATTGGTAAAAAGAGAAAAAAACACCTGTGAAGCCCATCTGCAGGCTGGTCTCATACAAAGTTATACTTAAAAAAATGAATGCACTATAATTTGTGTAACCTAATATTGTGTAATCTATTTGTATGTAATCCACGTAATCATGAGCCACGACAGCAGGGAGAACATCGGGGTGGACGGCTAAACACAACAGACTTTCACCCAGGCGGCCGCTTGTGTTGGACAGTTTGAATCCAGAAGTCAACTTGACTTATTTGTTATATAACCTCCGTACTTAAGTAACTTCACTTTCGTAGTTATTCAAACCCAAACGTTGACTTATTTGTGTCGTGACTTTTGTACAAAATAACATTTCATTTAATATCACCCGAACCGTTGTATGAGTATGATGTATGAGGTTGTATGAGGATGTATGGGGGTGTATGGGGATGTATGAGGATGTATGATGATGTATGAGGATGTATGGGGATGTATGGGGATGTATGGGGATGTATGAGGTTGTATGAAGATGTATGAGGATGTATGAGGTTGTATGAGGATGTATGATGATGTATGAGGATGTATGGGGATGTATGAGGATGTATGATGATGTATGGGGATGTATGGGGATGTATGAGGATGAGGTTGTATGAGGATGTATGAGGATGTATGAGGATGTATGGGGGTGTATGAGGATGTATGAGGATGTATGAGGATGTATGAGGATGTATGGGGTGTATGAGGATGTATGGAGATGTATGGGGATGTATGAGGTTGTATGAGGATGTATGAGGATGTATGAGGTTGTATGAGGATATATGATGATGTATGAGTATGTATGAGGATGTATGATGATGTATGGGGATGTATGGGGATGTATGAGGATGTATGAGGATGAGGTTGTATGAGGATGTATGGGGATGTATGGGGATGTATGGTGATGTATGAGGATGTATGAGGATGAGGTTGTATGAGGATGTATGAGGATGTATGGGGATGTATGGGGATGTATGAGGATGTATGAGGATGAGGTTGTATGAGGATGTATGAGGATGTATGGGGATGTATGAGGTTGTATGAGGATGTATGAGGATGTATGGGGATGTATGGGGATGTATGGGGATGTATGAGGTTGTATGGGGATGTATGGGGATGTATGGGGATGTATGGGGTGTATGGGGATGTATGAGGATGTATGGGATGTATGGGGATGTATGGGGTGTTGGGGTGTGTTGGTGTGTGTTGGTGTTGGGGTGTTGGGGTGTTGGGTGTTGGGTTGTTGGTGTTGGGTGTTGGGTGGGGTGGTGTGTTGGGTGTTGGGGTGTTGGGTGTTGTGTTGGGTGGGTGTGGGTGTTGGGATGTATGGGGATGTATGAGGATGTATGGGGTGTTGGGTGTATGAGGATGTATGAGGTGTATGGGGATGTATGGGGATGTATGGGGATGTATGAGGTTGTATGGGGATGTATGGGGATGTATGAGGATGTATGAGGATGTATGGGGATGTATGGGGATGTATGAGGATGTATGAGGATGTATGGGGATGTATGGGGATGTATGGGGATGTATGAGGTGTATGAGGTTGTTGGGTTGGGATGTATGGGGATGTATGAGGTGTATGGGTGAGGTGTATGAGGATGTATGAGGATGTATGGGTATGGGATGTATGAGGTTGTATGAGGATGTATGAGGATGTATGGGGATGTATGGGGATGTATGAGGATGTATGGGGATGTAGAGGTTGTATGAGGATGTATGAGGATGTATGGGGATGTATGGGGATGTATGGGGATGTATGAGGTTGTATGAGGATGTATGGGGATGTATGAGGATGTATGGGGATGTATGGGGATGTATGGGGATGTATGAGGTTGTATGAGGATGTATGAGGATGTATGGGGATGTATGGGGATGTATGGGGTGTTGGGTGTTGGGTGGGTGTTGAGGATGTATGAGGATGTATGGGGATGTATGGGGATGTATGGGATGTATGGGGATGTATGAGGTTGTATGAGGATGTATGAGGATGTATGGGGATGTATGGGGATGTATGGGGATGTATGAGGTTGTATGGGGATGTATGGGGATGTATGGGGATGTATGAGGTTGTATGAGGATGTATGAGGATGTATGGGGATGTATGAGGATGTATGGGGATGTATGGGGATGTATGAGGTTGTATGGGGGTGTATGAGGATGTATGGAGATGTATGAGGATGTATGGGGCTTATGTGGTTATGTGGTTTGCCACCGGCACCCTATCAGTGATGAAGACTCCAAAAAGTCAGCTTGGACCTCGCAACTTGGCCTACATTTCTGTTTGTCTATGCAGTACACAAACGAGACACCAGGTGTTAAGTAAGGAGCTCAGAAGTGCTTGTAGGTGATTTTTATATTTTATTTTTTAAACAATGGACGGAAGCAGCTACCTGCCGTGGCTGAAAACCACTTTGTCACTTTTCGCACCTTCACATAGCCATTTGGTCCACTATTAATACAAAAATATTGAATATGGCCGCTTTCGCCATCTGAGTAATTTGGCAAATCTCAATGCTGGAATCACATTTGACGCCAACATTTTTTCTTTTTGATTTAGCTTAGATTATAGGAGCAAAGCTGCCCAGATGTGTGTTCAAAGGATGATAGGATGCATTCATCGCATTTCTGACATTCACATTTGAACTCCTTCACTATACCGTACACATGCCCATCCCAGCTTTATGTAATGCAGTAACATCCCATTGACTGATTGAGTCATCAGTGGTACTTTTCCCCACATTTTCCTCTGTGTGACTACTTTTCAGACTAGTATGTCAAAGGTTACAGAAAGGTCTGGAGAGATCCATGACAGAGGTGTGAGTGGTGTTGACGTGTGAATAATCGTTTCAACACCAGTGCTTCTATAATTAGTCTGTATTCGTATCAAACCGCCCTCACCTGGCAACACTCAACCTTCAAAACAGATTTAGCAGATAATAGCTTTGGCTCTAATAATGTGTTGGCAAGCACAGCTGGTATTCCAAACATCTACTAGATCTGATACATTTTTCAAGATAAAAGATGTCCTCATCAGTATACGTCTGAGCTAAATTTAAGTTGTCCTTCTGAAGAATTTAGAAGCAGAGGCGGCTGGAATACACAATGTCAGATACAAATAAATCCAAATTGGAACATATCACCTGTCTTGCTTCAGAGTCTTCACAGATACGATTTCCTTCAGTTTCTAACATCACAGAGTGCTGCAGGAATGAGTCCTTAAACCTGGAAGGTTTTTTTTTTTCACTTCCTGTTTCCTCGTCTTGAAGTTAATGTTTTTTTATTTGTTTTTTGGTAGGATGCCTGAAATAATGTCCGTGGTTAAAAACCATCAGTAAATATTCTTCTTGTGAATTTGAAAGCTTTTACGTGTCCTAAAAAGAGGCGGTTGCTCACAAGAGGCTAAATGAGGCTACTAAACGCCACCACGCAGACCAGTCCGCCTTCACAGAATCTCTCATGCGACCGTCGTTTACTTTATTTATAGTCTAACTTTAGCTTTTTACTCCTGCCGATCGCGTTCACGTTTCAAAAATCACAAAAGTGTTGTTCGTTTGTAAGGATTATCATAATCAGCAAAAAGTTTCAAGAATCCTAAACTTGTGTTTGCCACAGAGCTTTTTTTTCCTCAACATAATCCAAAATCGAATGTTAAAATCCCACTGGGTTTTTGTCAAGGGAACCAGTGCGATGCCTAACTGCAGCATTTTATTGCCTTCATTTTCCTCCAAAATTGTTGAAATAGAAATAATCTGTGTTAATTTAAGCAGTGAATGAAGTGATTCTTGAGCTGGAATACTTTGTTAAGGTGGAAGCCCTGCAAGAAATTCAGAAATTGCAAAAACTCAAAGACAATGTGAAAGTGAAAGAGCCGGCTGGAGCAGTGAATGCAGTTGAAGTGAATCCTGTATGAAGAGCGGGAGTTGTTGGACTTTTTTGAAAGTTTAAGCTGTTTGTTTTTTCCACGGGTGAGGACCGAAGACTTGAAACGGTCTGAAGTGTAATCACTGAGAGTGGATGACCTCACAGTTCATGAATAAGAAATAAAAGCAGTGGCACTGTCAGTTGCAGTGTAAGCACTGAAAGCAGTTGAACTGTCATTTAAAGAGTACGCTTCGTAAGCAGTTGAAATGTAAGTTGAAGGGTGTAAAATAAAAGCAGCTGAATTGTCATTTGAAGACAAATGCAGCTTAAATGTCAGTTGGCATGTAAATACTAAAGAACAGTTCACTTGAAGAGCAGGACATGAAAGCAGTTGAAGTGTCAGTTGACATGTCCGTCGTATAAGTAGTTGAAATTTCAGTTGATGTGGAAGTGCTTTCAAGTGTGTGCACTGAAAGTTGAAATGAGGTGTGGAAGTGGAAATTGTCAGTTGAAGAGAAAGAGATGAAAGCAGTTCAATAATTCAACAAGTTATGTCCAAATCTGAATTATGTATGAGATGTAGGAGATGAAAGATATCACAAGTCTGAAACACAAATAAAATGCAGATGTCCTAAATAAACTGAACATTTTCATTGTTTGAATGAAGTTTCAAGAAGAAGAATACAGATATGAATATGAGTGTGCCTTCTCCATAAATTTGTGTCTGTGCCTCCTTTCAGCTTTTATTAAAAAAAATGTTTATCTTCGCTGCTTGTCAGAATCTTCCTCATTTAAAAAACAAAAGTCTCAGTCGAATGTTCCTGCAGGAACATTTACATCATTCACTTTGTCTACCGGTGGAGGAGCTGCTATTCATACACCCAGTGTAACCTGAGCAGAGAGGGGCAGAACAGAGGGGTGGTGTGGAATTTCACTGGTGAGAGTGTGTATGTGTGCATCTGCATGCATGCGGGAGTGTGTGTGTGTGTGTGTGTGTGTGTGTGTGTGTGTGTGTGAGACAGTGAGTGTGTGCTATATCTTTCCATCTGTGTGTTATGTGTGTCTGTATCGGAGACACGGTTGTACTGCTTTGTCGTCGCCTCCAGCCGAAGGAGAGCCAATATCACAGTGCGTTGATTCCCGTTCTCAGTCAGGACTTAAGGCATGTTATTATACTCTGTCACGTTGTCCCCCCACACACACACACACACACACACACACACACACACACACACACACTGCAGCGCCTTGTTCTCTCTGTCGTATTCCCACGTCACTAAAGCCAGATAAGAGAACTGATCCAGTCTCTGTTTTGGGTCAGGGCTCCAAGACACCGTGTCTTTTTCTAGTTCTCCCTCAAAGGTTGAATTGAATGTTTTCTCTGCAGCTGGTCAAACACGACAGGGTTTTTTTTTTTTCTTTTCAAAGGAGATTTGATTCATCATGAACCCCCTCCACGGGGAGGTCAGAGGTCAGTCCTGGGGCTGGAGGTACGGTGGCCGACAAGGGCTACGATAATTGTTCATGATGTTATAAAAGACTGAGGCCAAATGTAAAAGAAAAATAATGCGTATGTTTTTCGCGGCGCCGCTCGACTTACCGTTTAAAAAACCCCGTATGGACTTGTCAAGACAATCTTCCCCCATTCGTTCTGTCTATCCTCCTCTCTTAAATTATACATTTCAGACATTCTCTGAACGCAATTATTGGTCTCTGTTTTTTTTCCTCAAATATGCCAAAGAGATGAAGCAATTTCACAAATATAAGTCTGTTTATTCTCGGAATTTGTGTCATTTTCATGACATTTGTAGGATGATGTGCCTTGTGTTGTGTATTTTCAAGGCACTGTGACATGTTTGAAGAATATTTCTGCAATAAGTGAAACTGTACGAATATTCCTTCATCTGGAAACCTTCTCAAGGTTCAGAATTTGTTCACACGCTGAATAATGATTTATTTCGCACACTCTCGCTGTACGGGCCTCGCTGGCATGAATCAGGAATGAGAAGAATGAAGCACACACAATAAAAAGTGTAATACAGAACGTGAGGCTAAATGGGTTCGTGAGGTGGATTCTTTTTTTTCTCTCCTGTCTTCCACTTTTCATCTTTTCGTCCTAACTGAGTCAACTACTTTAAATCCACCCCCCACTTCTCTCCCTCTCTGAGTCTGAGTCACCTGTGGCCGTAACTGTGACGTCGGTCCAACTGAAGGCAGTCAACTCTGACACAACAAGCGCGGTCTTACAC